>NW_010729109.1:2874133-2886850 GCF_000365185.1 Nelumbo nucifera
TCCCAGACAGCCATGGCGCCATTGACGGGCACCTGAGAGAGGTTGGACTTACCTTCCACCTGCTCAAGGATGTGCCCGGGCTCATCTCAAAGAACATCGAGAAGAGCCTGGTGGAGGCATTCCAGCCTCTGGGCATCTCCGACTGGAACTCAATTTTCTGGATCGCCCACCCTGGTGGTCCAGCCATCCTAGACCAAGTGGAAGAAAAGCTGGCCCTTAAGCCCGAGAAGCTAAGCGCCACACGACACATCCTGAGCGAGTATGGAAACATGTCAAGTGCTTGTGTGCTGTTCATATTGGATGAGATGCGGAAGAAGTCGATTGAGGATGGCCTCAAGACCACTGGAGAAGGGCTCGAGTGGGGTGTGCTGTTTGGGTTTGGACCAGGGCTCACCGTTGAGACTGTGGTGCTTCACAGTATCGCTGCCTAGAGAGAGATGCATGGAGGCTCCAAAATCTCTCTTAACCAAATGAATGGTTAAATTTGCATTTTCTTCTTGTTTTCCTCCCTCTCAAGTGAATTGAGATGTGGGTTGGTTGTGTTTGATCTGGTCTTGTAATTGTAGTATGCCAATGTGTCCTACCGACAAAGACATCGATCAGAGAATGTATTACTTTATATTTAATAATACATATGGTCACCACGTTCTTTGGCTATACACAAGTGACCCACCCTGACCCAGTGGATTACTTTGCGAGTAGTGTTTTTTTTTTTTTTGGTTTYTAAGAGCAATAATTGCTCTTGCACAGAAATATGTGTTACTATTGATGCCAAACACCCTTTAGAGAGGATAGTGGAGTAGCTGGAGTTAGGAGTTGTACATGTAAGTTTGAGATGTTTGGAGTATGCAGAAGTATATAATTGGCAAAGGTTTAAATCCACATACCTCATTTGATCTTCTGACAAAACTGTATTGAACAGTTTGGGAAGACTGCAAATACAAACATGTACGGTGCAAAACCATTTATACAGTATTTCTAAACCTGCTATTTGCACTGTGCATATTTGTATTTGCACATTAAATGTTTTATGTAAAGAACAAATGAGTCCAAATCTGTTATAAACAGGATGTGTGACAGTTCCTAGGACACCAGCAAATCAGAAACAAACATGTCAACTGATTGTTACAAGATGTTTTAGTGAGGTATTGGTGTATCCCAACCATTTGTTAGGGCTCTGAGAAAACCATCTCATACGGAGTTCGGCTTCAGTCAGGCAAAGCCCAATCGAGCAGCCTTAACTGCCTTGCATTGAGAATATCACCGTATTTGTATGTTTTATTTCATGAAGAGATATTTTCGATGTAAGGTTGCAAAAGGCTGTTAGAACGGTATGGGCACATATTTGCCCTGATAGAAGCGGATCTCTCTCATACGCATAATTTGATATATTGGGAGAGTGGCTTGCAACCCTCCAGGCCTCCCCCCCACCCCCCCTTTCAGCCGGCCCTATATATGGGATATATGTTAGACATGTTGTATGCAATTAAGCCTTTTATTTGTTAGACGTACAAGTCTGAACTGTTTTTGATAAAAACTTTGAGATTCAATTTGTCATATGTGTATGTACTAAGGGGATTAGGTCCCATGTCACTGCAAATCAGCCCCCCACAAGACTGCCCCCCATAATGTCCCACAGCACATCCCCATCATGTATTGGGAAGATCTCCCAATGATAATATCAGGAATGATGATATCATCATCGGGAGATGTTCTCAATATATGGCGGGGGGGGACTGTGGGGGATTGGGGGGGGGGGGCTGATTCAGTCTCATCAGCAGTCCTCTCCTCCCATTTCTCATTCCCCTTCTTTTTTTCTCCCTTTAAACCTTTCTCCTTTCTTCCTTATCCCTTTCAACCCTTCCATGTAGCCACATGGCAGCCCTCTCCTCTTCACTAGTCTCACTCTAACTCCCTCTTTCTCATTCATGTTCCTAATCACTTGGCCCCAATCCCTCCCAAAATTTCTCCTAAGCTATCTCTCCCACCTAAAATATCTCCAAAAACACCTCTTAATCAATCTATATACCCAATCTAGCCATGTGGCACCATTATCCCCTTTTTTCTCCTAAATTATTTCTAACTCCTATTTATCTTCTCCTCCACTTTTCATCTTATATCTACTACTCCAGAGGAAGTAGCCTTGAAGAATGTTAATGGAACAATGACATCATGGACTATGGAAAATAAGGAGTTTAGGAATACTCATCGTTCTGTGCTATTAATGATTGAGTTGGAATGATTTGGTAATCATTGGCTAAATAACATTATAGTGGTCCCACTCTATCTTTAATAAAAACCTTATCTATTTATTGGGAAAATTAAAAACAAAAGTTTGCCTAAAAGCAGTCTTTTACTAGACTATTCAATCTTCATGTGATAATTTGGTCTCATGGAACTTACTTTAAGTGTGCAATATTAAAAAGCTTTTTCTTCGAGAAACCCCCAATAGAGATCTTCTCTGTCAATCCCTAAAACATACACAACAGCCAGGAAAATTAATAAGTATTTTCATTTTTCACTAATAAAAAATACTTTCGTCCTATTATGGAATTGCTATTACCACTCCCCTTTTTGTTTGAAATTGGCTCCCCTTTAATTTTGCTGAATATCTTGGGACCAAAATAACCTAAAAAATTCATGTTCCGAGATCTTTTTTTATTAATACCCGAAAATATCCAATTAAAAAAAAACTATTAGAATGAAGGACATATCTTGGTGAATGGAATAGTAAGATCTTAGATTAACAAATGAGCACAAGTTTAGGTCTTAGACCAGCCACTTCAATAACAATCAAATTCCCCTATTGGCTGACCTTTGGGTCCATTGAGCTAAACAAACTATGGAGGAATTAATCACTGAAAGGTATGAATCAATGCTAATGGCTGGGATGTAAAGGTACATTTGGGTGTGGAGTGTGGAAAGGTATTCATAAACAATGGTTTAAACTTCAATTCAGTGGTTCACAAGTTGAGAAGTAGACTTGGTTCCAGTTGTATTTTTGGAGATTCTAGTGGAGGCAAGATATGGAAAATTGGTTGGTTTTGGACACTTCAACTTGAAGTCTTGAACTCAAGCATTCTTGATTAAAATATTCAGGGGGCATATGGAAATGCAAGGTATTATAACCTCAAGAGTCAAGATGTAACATATTTCAATAAGACAGATTATCAAACATTTCAACCATTATAAGACAATAAACTACTTGATTGCTTATTCAATAAAAGATAAAATAATAAATTATTCAACTCATCCATTTAAGCCATTATCAAACAACACCTTTGTAGGATCCTAGGTCCAACTCCAATAGGAGAGAAGAGAGAATGTGAATTGAAATGGATGCAGGACAACTTAGTACAAATATCTAAACTAGAAAATTAGAAAGAAATAATAAACCATAAACCATAAACTACTTGAGAAGTAAAATGAAGAAACATAGAAGAGAAGAAATAGCTGGATGAAGGAGACTGCATCTAGCTATGAATATAGTTATAAATAAATGGTTGTGATTATTCCCATATCTATCAATAGCTTGTTCACCCATGCTTGTAATTGGTATAATACGTAGTGATCCAAACAAAAACAGACTGTGATGATTCCAACCAAGCCACACAAGTCAAAGTTCAGCCATGCAAAGGTGCTTATTCAATATAAAGTAACCAACGAATAGACTGCAAAGTGAAGAAAAACACCCAAGAGAAAATCAGATAACATCAAGCAAATAYAGGTAAAGATTTTACATGCTTAACATTAAGTTAAAATTTTTGTCTTCAAATAAATCCATTCATATACATAAAAATTAAGTGAAGAACAGAAGCACTTGTATAATACCAACTGCATGAATATAGTTATAAATCAATGGCAGTAGATGAGAGATTACCACTCCAAAAAAACAACCAAAAATATTGTGATTGAATGGCTCTTCCGAAGAATTGTCATAGGATCCTCTGTAGGAGACCTCACTTCAGATTCACGTGTACTCCTGATTGAGAGTATTCCAGCCGATGATACCACCAGATCAAAAGAGTGAACAACAAGAGGAAACAAGATAAATCCAGATGGATCTGCAAGGGCAAAACATTATCACCAACTGAAATAGAGATAAAGCAGAAAGATATTTGTGAAGCAAGGGGCACTTGGAAATTAATTTTTCTGGGCTGTTTTGTCATATGATAAATAGGGGGAGATGTACTCTACGCTCTCCATTGTTTGTTTTATCCATTGTACATTCTGTTTATAATTAATGAATGAATGAAAATTGGTGTTTATCTAGAAAAAAAAATCATTCTAATAAAATAGTTGCTTTATTAAAAACAAATAGATACTTTTTTGATAAATAAGTGTATATTATCTTTATAAGTAAATAACAGTGTAGATTTCATTCATAACATAACCATACTACCCAAAAAATCTGGGTTTCATTCATAATGGTAAGAAGCCCAAAGGCAGCGAAAACCTGTGAGATAAGCATACCTCAAATTTGTTTCGTGATAAATGCATGAACAAAATAAATTAAAAACAAGAAAATTTGTTTCCAAGACGAGATAAACATACCTCAAATTAGCAAAATTGGTGATTTAAGAAGGAGATCAATAGTGCCTCAATTGCAAAAGTGGAGGTTCTTCCAAGATCTAGTAGAGCTGTTACAATTTTTTTTCTCTAACATCAAAGGAATGTAATTTTTGCTCTTCTCTAATATACTCTTCCGACATCTAGGTTGATAGTGCCTCTCAAAAACCCTAGCGTCAATTGCATGTGGTTTGCTCTTCTCTACTCTGTGTGTTTGTTGTTAAGGTTTAAGGTCTTTGGAAGGTTAGGGACTTCAATGATTCAAGTTTGGCACCAAACAAAGTGAAAAAGAAAATTGTAGGTGATTTGCTCTTCACTACTCTATGCTTTTATTGTTAAGGTTCAAGTATTCTAAAGGTTAGGGACTTCCCCTTGGTTTCTGGTTTCTATGGATAAATAGGCAAATTGCTTGTACTTTCGAACCTAGGGCGCTTGACAAAAGGGTTCATGGAAAACAAATCTTCACTTTGTCCAATAGTTCTATGGGTTCCCAAAACATTCTGATGGTAGAGAGCTTCAGTCAGCCGCTTCACACCAGCAACAATTGGGTCAACAACAGCCCCGACATCAACACCATGCCACGTTGCCTGGGAAAACAAAGGAGGTGTCATTACGGCTTTACCGATTCCACCGGAAATCCTACTGGTAGAGAAGCCTCCCGCCCCGCCAATTCCACCAGGATACAAAACTCACAAGCAATGTCCGCTCCTCTCTAATCCCCAATTGGGTGTCTCACAAAATGGCAGAACCCTACAGAACTTTTAAAAGAGACCGTAGTCTAACCTGGGATTTGATTAAAAGCATACAAAAATATCAAAACCAGAAAACCCAAATCCAAAATGCACTAATGTCTCTTCAATAGCGGTGTTGAAGAAAAACAAAGTGATACCCAAAGAAAAAAACAGAGAGAACAAAGATAAAACAAACCTCTATGAAAATACCAAATAATATTTATAGTGGAAAAAAGAAAAACAAAAAACATACCAAGAAAATGCGCGGCTCTAGTTCCTCCAACGAAATAGGTTTTGAATAACACTTCAATAGCGGTCTTCTGGAATTGTTTGAACGAGAACACCAAATGTCATAGACGGATTCGATTTTGAGAGAAGACTAATAGTTGAATGGGCAATGTCTTCGAATGAGAATGCTGTCTAGAGTGTGGTGGGCGCACGACTTCGACAAGAAGATGAATAGTTCTTCCTTTATTCGAACGAAAATGTGCAGGTAGAATAAGAATGCGCGCGGGAGGAAGAAAGTAGAAACTTGGAATCCCGCCACTTTTCTTTTCTTATATTTATATTTTCCTATTTGCATCTCCACCATTGATTTGAATTGGAATCAATGGTTCAAATAAAAGCATACCTCTTAAGTGTCCGAAGCCATGTTAGTGGCGCTTTAGAAATGTTTTTAATGGCAATTTAATAAAAGCCACTTAAAACAACTATATAGCGGCATTTCAAATATGCTTTTTACGGCAATTTAATATTTACCACTAAAAAATTATATTTAGTGGGGATTTTACTACATGTATAATGGCAATGTTTAAAATCGCCACTAAAACTAACATTTAGTGGCACTAAAGCAAATTCCTCTAACTAATGATTTTTTTGTAGTGATTTTTYTATTAGGGAAAGAGATTTTGGTTGTCAAGTCAACCATCAAGTAAATTCCATTAGGTTTCGTCACGTGTCAAATGAGATCCTTTAAGAATAAAGTTTTCTTTTTTTCTCGGTATTCTCACGTATCAAATCTTGGTTACATCATCTTATGGATTCTTTCGCTGCCACATGTCAGGGACACGGTCTTTGGTCGGCTAAAGTGTTTGAGTATCTTTTGAGATGCCTTGTCGCAACTTATTGTGACTACAAGAAGCGTAAGCGAACTGTGAACAAGTGTTCAACCGTTCGTTGCTAGCTTTGAGCTTCATCTACCATTCATCATTGGCATGTGGCACTGTCCTATGCTCATCATAGGTTTTCAATGACCCTTTATTAGGGGTGTAAATGGATCAAATTTGAATCGGATCAGGTAATATCCGAATTAAAATCTGATTAAAAAATTCGATATCCAACGGATATCAAAAATTAATATTCGAATTCGAATCTGATTAAATATCCGAATATTCAATTCGATTCAAATTTGACTAATTAATTATTTTAGGTATTAATAAATATATAAAATAAATATTTTATTTATTAGAGTATATAAAGTGTATAAATTATTTATATAACTTAATTATTATATATATATATAAATTATATAAAACATTTAAAAATTATATATATTCTATATAAGAATTAAATAATTGGTCAAATTCGGATATTTATCAAATCGAATCAAGTCATACTCGAATTCAAATCCGATTAACTATTCAATATAAATATCTGATTAGATATTCGAATTATCCAAATTCGATTCAATTATATCAAATCTCGAATTTGAAATTAAATTTTCGAATACCATTGATGTTTTGTGCCCATCACAAACTCATGATTGCATTTTATACTCATCGCAGGTCCTGAATGTCTGCAGGGCTATCGGTAGTCACGACCGTCTCTTCTCCCTTACCTGGCCATAGACTAGATCTGATTCAAGTCCTTGACTAGGCGCTAGATGATGTCTGGCACGACGACACTAGTAGGACCACGCTGGAGAGGGACCTGCAACGCTGTGATATTATTAATCATTCAGTAATTAAATTGAGAATACCGTATAATAATATATAACAAAACACTAGAAAAAGTTTAGATGACATACCTCTTTAAGAATGATTTGCCCACCAGGAAATTGAGGTGACTTGAGAGGGTTAGGTCAGAGGGAAATGAGGGCCGATGAAATTGGTTAATGAGAACAGAATGATCAACATGACTCAAGTACAGGAAGACAGAGGCAAATGTTACCAGGTCAGGTCAGGCGCTCTTAATTTCATCCCCTTCTCCTGCGGATGCAAAAAGATCTCCACGCGCTTGCCGGTCACTGGGATGGTAATTACTACCTCCAGAGTAGCTCCCTGCCTTGTTGACGCATTGGGGCCATCACTCGAGTTCTACACCTCCCCTTGGGCCGTCTCTCACTAGGTCACCTCTACTTGGTTCACGCCTCTGTAATCGGCCGGCTCACTTGCTTAGGCACTTCATGATCAATAACCGGGGTGGTAGATTCTAGTGTAGGCACGGGGATAGGAGGTACTATAGACTCTTCCTCCCTCATCTATCGGACTTCGGTAATAGGCGTAGTAGATTCTATCCTTTGCGCAGAAGGGATATCTGACGGCGCGACAGAATGTAGACGCCTCACCACTCTCTTCATGGGCGTCTCGGAACGGATATTGGGCATAGTGATTTTAATAGAGACTATCTAGATGGTCAGGCGTCTCTGCTCTCTGCCTTCATGGGCGTCTGGGAACGGATATTGGGCATGGTGATTTTAATAGAGACTATCTGTTTCCCTTGGATGGCCAGGCGTCCTTCACAGTAGGTTGGATTTGTTAGCCTACCTCATTGATAACATTGAGTTCCATGGGCCTATGCATGGCCCATGCACGACCTCTATGGACACTAAAGACTCTACGCCCACCACTCTCAACAAACTCTTCCTGATAACTACCCTATCTGGATCAAGTAGGATAATTCTGATCTACATTCAAGATAGAAGGTAGCCTAGATAACCCTCACCTAACCTAGATAGTGTATATCATCTTGGATCTTATCCCTTGTAACTCCTAATGTAACTCAATCACTGTGGTTATAAATAGAGTGGCACTCGGCCCTAACAAGTCAAGGTTAGCCCAATTATTCTTTCATTGTCTCTCTTGCTATTTTAGTTTTATTATTATTTCAATCTATTTTTCTATTTCAACTTGGTATCAGAGCCATGCCGACAGAAACAAGAACTCATGCCAATAGACCGACAGCCTCCAACAGTGGCTCAACGACAAGCAGCTCGCTCCCTTCAATCCAAAATGTTACTATCTGATGGAGGACGATTTGGCCTGACCTCGTAGCACGGATACACATGGGCGTGACCTTGCTCAAGCGATGACTCAGCGTGACAGCACAGCAGGCACAGCCGCAACTTGGTGGGAAAGTCACACCGAGTTCAGTCCGGCAAATCGGCGGGATAGACTACTCGCCGAGAGACGCCTAGCCTGCACCTCCTTCTTGGGGCTAAGGTACCCCAAGCTGCCTCCGAGCTTGGAGCCCCCTGACCTCTCCTAATATCCGAGCTCCTCCTACTGGACCTCAGGCCACTCCTAGACAGGAACACACCGATCCGCTTATAGATACCCCGAGGTGAAGACACCTCGGGCTAGACAGCTCGGCTTAGCTTGCCACAGGCAGCTCGTCGCTTACAAGATAGCCCGGCACAGGGTAACTCACAGAAGGGTAGCTCGGCATATCGTAGGAGGATCTCCTGCCCGACCACCGTACCCGACAAATCTGGGCGCAACAGCCATATCCCTCGTCAGACAGCGTCGTGCCTGCCACCTTTAGAGGGTGCCTTACACCTGACTGGCATGTACCCTGCGGTGACGGCCCCATGCGTGCCACCTCAACCCAGCCAGTAACGGCTGCGACAGACTGATAGTGGTGGTTATACCTGCCCTGTCAGAGGCCGGTGGACCGGATACAATGGATTTCTGTTATAAGGAGCTAATATCAAGGGACAGAGGTATCATCTTCTACTCTCGCGCTATCTACACTCTTAGCCTTCATCTTCTCCTTGCTTCTCCTACAGAGTACTAACTTAAGCATCGGAGTGTTCCCGCCGGGCAAGCTCCCGGGGATTCTTCTTCTTCTCCATCTCAAGTATCTTCCAGGAGCCACGTAAGTGCTAGCTAGGAGTGACCGGATTGTGCTCCATCATTTGGCGTCGTCTGTGGGAATACGCTTCTAAAAGCCTTCCTCTAAACCTTCACAGTTCTTCCTTCTCTGAAAAACTCGACACTCATGGCTTCTTCAAGAAATGTTGGACGAAGCATGGAGATGGGTAACTCCAGGGAACAACCCCAGGTTCCCACGGTCTGCATTGGGCAGTTCACCATTCCCCTTTCGGTGGACGGAGTCCCCAGCCTGAGCATGCCGTGAGCAACGGCGCTTGTGGGGGTTCCCCTGCCTACCTCGGTCGAAACGACCTTTGCTAAACCAACTGTCATCCCTCTGGCGACCAGCCAGAGCCAGCTCGATGATTTGATGCAGTGCATGCGGGCCATGCAAGCCCAAGTGTAGCAGCTCCAGCAACACCAGCTTTATCAGCAGCAAGTGCTGCACCACATCTCCCAGTACTAGTATCAGCAGCAATTCCCTCAGCTACCTCAACCTTAGCTTCAGTAGCCGCAACTCCCTCCTCGGCACCCAGTCTCACCGCGGGCTAGGTCTCACCGCCAGGAGGAGCACCTTTCTCGCCAAGGAGAGGCCCCCCAGAACCCTCCTAAGAGCCAGGCCTCCTCCCGCGGCAGACAAGAAAGACCAGCCACTCCGGTCTCACCGCGGGCAGTCAAGTCGGGAGGACCTCAGCTCGCCARGTCCACGTCGCCTCAACCCTTAAAGCCCRATACCCCGTTCCTAGAGAACCGGTTTGAGATCCTGGCTCCAAGCAGGATCCCTCTGTCCACAGCCATCACCAGCAGCCTGAGCTACTTCCTGCACACACCATTCCTGACAGCACAGAGGTGAGCAGCACGAACGTCGAGCCCACCAAGAAGCAGAGACGCCACCACCGAGCTCGCCGATCTACCACCCACAACCTACCCGAGCTCGGAGGYAGAGAAGAGGTAAGCTCAAGCGAAGCTAAGGCTCCCCTCCTTTCAGTTCCATCCCCCTTGTCTTCCGAACTCCTAGCAGTCCCAATGCTTAAAGACTTCAAGCTCCCCCCTCTTGACAAGTATGACGGGTCGTTTGACCCAAATGACCACGTAGATGCCTTTCAGTCGCAGATGCACCTGGCGAGAGCCAGTGAGTCATGCATGTGTGTGGCCTTCTCCAGCACTTTCAGAGGAGTAGCCCGCACATGGTACCGGAACTTGGCACCCGGATCAATAAGAAGTTGGGCACAGTTCGCGCAAGCTTTCACGTCCCACTTCGTCACCAGCAAACGGTGCCCGCGAACTGAAGAAAGCCTCCTCAACATAGTGCAAAGAGAGGAAGAGTCCATCCGAGGCTATATCAAGTGGTTCAACAATGCGTGCATGCGGATACCACACCTGGACCCCGCCGTGCGCCTCGCAGCAGCCAAGAAAGGCGTGACGCATAAAGAGTTCAAATGGCACATGGTCGTCAACCAACCGGCGACCATAACCGAATTCTTTAAGCTCACGGATAGGTTTATAGCCACAGAGGAAGATATCAACCAAAAGGGCGAAGGCGTGCCCGAGAAGAGAAAAAGGGAAGGAGAGCCTCCTAGTCAAGGGGACAACCGAAAGAAAAAAGATGCAGCTCGGGGGGCAAAGCCGGGTCAGTCGTTCCGAGTTCCTATAGCGGACCGAACTAATTACACCCCACTGAACGCGAAGCGGGCCGAAATTTTGATGGCGATCAACGATGCCCCGTATGTAAAGTGGCCACCCCGTTTGAGGGGGAATCCTAATGAGAGAAATAAGAACTTGTACTGTAGTTTTCACAGAGATCATGGTCATAGTACCGAAAATTGTAAGAACCTCCGCGACGAGATAGAGGAGCTCATACGTCACGAATATCTAAGGAACTTTGTACAAAATAATAATAATGATAATAGTAAAACAGGTCGGCGAGGGGAGCACGGTAAGGACGCTCCCGAGTCCAGCAGCAGGCCGACCGAACAGTCGCAGAAGCAGCCTTCGGAAGAGAGGCCAGTTCGGGGCACCATCCACGTGATAGTGGGAGGCTCGATCATCGCGGGTTGTACTTCAGTGGCAGCTTGGACGTCAGTTCGTGAAGCTGCTCGGGAAGAACAAAACCCTCCGAAGCGGCCAAAGACAGAAGAGCCAATTTTCTTCACAAAAGATGATGTGCGAGGGGTCCATTACCCTCACGACGACGTGCTTGTGATAAAGCTGAGGATTAATGACTTCGAGGTTAGGCGTGTACTCGTTGACTCGGGCAGCTCGACGGATATTCTCTTCAAAGCCGCGTTCGACCAGCTTTAGTTGCAGGGAAGTGACTTGAAGCCCGCGAACACTCCTTTGGTGGGCTTCAGCGGAGAAGAAGTCAGGCCCCTTGGGAAAGTGACAGTACCTGTAGAAGTCGGCACATGGCCTTGCGTAGTCAGACTCAACCACGACTTCCTGGTGGTTGCGACCCCCTCCCCATACAATGCCATAATAGGTCGGCCGATCACCCATGTCCTATGGGCGGTGGTCTCCACTTATCATTTGGCAATGAAGTTCCCTACAGACTTCGGTGTGGGGGTAGCGCAGGGCGACCAGCTCGAGTCCCGCAAATGCTATGTCGCCGCCCTAAAGGGAATGACCAAGGTAGCCGATGACCTCGAACCGGAGCGGCCTACAGAGCAAGGCGAAGAACGAGCTGCACCCACGGAAGAAACAGTCGTTGTTCCAACCTTAGCCGCGGACCCAGCTCGGACACTTCAGATCGGTGCTTCCGTCCAGGAACCTCTACGATCCGAACTGGTAAGTTTCTTACTTCAAAATTTATATGTTTTTGCATGGTCCGCGGTAGAGATGCCCGATATAGACCCTAATCTTATAACTCACAAGTTGAATACTGATCCTGTAGTTAGGCCTGTTAGACAGAAGAAACGCAACCTAGCCCTAGAGCAGTGGAAAGCAGTCGACGATGAGGTCGAGAAGCTCCTCGCAGCTAACTTCATAAGAGAAGTCCACTACCCGAGCTGGGTAGCCAACCCCATTCTGGTAAAGAAGGCTAAAGACAAGTGGCGCATGTGCGTCGACTACACCGACCTAAACCGAGCCTGCCCGAAAGATTGCTTCCCGCTCCCCAGAATTGACCGTTTGGTGGATGCGACCTCAGGACATGAGTTGTTGAATTTTTTAGACGCCTATTCGGGCTATAACCAAATCAAGATGGACCCGGCGGACGAAGAAAAGACTACCTTCATCACGGAGTTCGGTCTATACTGTTACAAGGTTATGCCCTTCGGGTTGAAAAACGCAGGGGCAACCTTTCAAAGGCTTCTAAATAAGTTGTTTGC
>NW_010729109.1:2888850-2935192 GCF_000365185.1 Nelumbo nucifera
TGGGACATCGATCTACTCGGGCCATTCCCGCCAGCAACGGGTGAGAGGAAGTTCTTAGTAGTAGCAGTGGATTACTTCACCAAGTGGGTAGAGGCTGAACCCCTTGTAACAATCACAGCCCGGAACGTCCAAAACTTCTTTTGGAAGAACATCGTGTGCCGCTTCGGGTTACCTCGAGTCCTGATTTTTGACAATGGCAAGCAGTTCGAGGACATCAAATTCCAAGACTGGTGCCAAGACATGGGGATCCGACAGAACTTTACTTCAGTCGCACACCCTCAAGCAAACAGTTAGGCAGAAGTCACAAACAGAGCCATCCTCCGCGGACTGAAGGCACGGTTAGACCGAGCTAAAGGGTCGTGGGCAGATGAGCTACTCAATGTTCTATGGGCCTACTGGACCACGGAGAAGACTGCCACGGGAGAAACCCCCTTCAACCTCACCTACGGCACCGAAGCAGTTATCCCCACAGAGATCGAAGTACCTACACTATGACTAGAAGCATACAGTGATCAGATCGAGACCCTCGAAGGAAAACATGTACCTCGGGCATGGAATATTGTCAACTTAAGACAATACTATCTGTAACAACTAAGTAGGCCATGAGCCACTCCCCGAGCCTAAGGGCCAAAATACCGAGCTAACATGACCTCGGCGCAATAAGACCCAATCATCTCCATGACATGGGCGAACTTCAAGGGTAGACCATAAGTCACCCCCCAGCTTACGGGCAAAGGCACCGAGCTAACCAACACCTCGGCACTACATAAGACCTGGCCTCCTTAACGGCATAGGCTAAGCACCCTAAATACCCAAGGCATAGGCAGCTCGGGTGTAAACCCTACGGCGCATAGCCCGCCCTGGTGTATCACAGGTTGAACTCGGTAGGGACAACCGATGTCCACCTAACCCAGATGAAGACAGATCGGGCATATGCCCTACTATGTCACTCACCTCGGTGTGCCCTATCACATCACCCCTACTAAGTATTAGGAGACAGTTCGGGGTGATGGCAGTTAAGGAACACCCACTTTGGGATTTTAACTCGATAAGTTAACAGCTTGGGGTGAGACAATCATTTCGGCAAAAGTAAATTGCACAAACACTTGGCAAAAAATATTTCTTCATTACAAAAGCTCCATTAAATAAATTTCATTACCTAAATATGTTCAATACAAAAGAAAAGGAAATTGAGCTCGCAGGCCCTGAATAAAAGGAGCACCTGACTATTTGGGAGGCTCATCAGCCTTACTCGGGGCTTCTTCAGGGGTCTCCTCGGAAGAATCAGTCAGATCGGTAGCGTCAACCTCCCTGTTGCCGCCATCATCTTCAGAGTCTAGGTCATCCGCGGCTTGGCGTGCCATGTCATCCGTGATGTTGAAAGAAGTGAAGACACTTATATCCAGGATGGGGTAGGCACGCCTTATCCACCACCGGCCGAGCTTGAACCCCCTATGGTAGGCCTTTGACATTACGTTATCGAACCTAGACGACTTGATGTAGTCGATGACAGACTGAACCTTGGTCTGCTTCAGAGAATCGTCGAAGATCTCCATCTTCTCCTTAATATCGGCCTTAAGAGACTCCACCTCGTGCTCCAAGGCCTCCTTGGTTCCCTTGAGGGCCTGCATCTCAAGCTATGAAGCCTTCTGGGCCATTTTGAGGCTTTCCACCTCGAGCTTCAGGGCTTCCTGACCAACTCGGAGCCCGTTCACCTCGGCCTTCAGCCTGTCTCGTTTACGGGCCAGCTCCTCCCTCTCTAATGCCAAGGCGTCATTCAAACTCCTCTGAGTGGCGGCAGCACTCTCCAACTGATGGACCTTGTCCTGTGTTGCCTTCAGCTTGGCATGAGCCACGCGGGATGACTCCTCTGCAGCCAAAGCGCGCCTCCGGTGTTTATCAGATTGGAAAGTCAAGGCGTGCACGACAGTGTTTGTCTAGCAGAAGGAAACTGGTCAGTAAAAAAAAAAAAGAAAAAAAAGGGATAGAGTGTTGGCTCACGAAATACGAACTTACCACCATGATGTGGGTTGCAGCGCGGCCCCCGAGCTGACCTGGGGAAAGTTCGGCCCAACTCACGACCTCTGCATTGATGACACCCCTCTTACTTCGGTCGAGGCTAACCTCGGGATCCAAGATGGACTCCTCCTCCTCTCCAGTCCCTGAACTAGACGCCGTCGCATCTGTAGCGCGGTGAGCCGACTCTTCGGTGGCCTCGGCAATTGCCCCAACAGAGCTCGGAGCCTCAGCGGCAGCCCCGGCTGGCTCGCCCACCAACCACTCCGCAGCCTCAGGCTTTTGGGGTGGAAAATCACCCTCCAGATCTATCACTGGAGGGGCATTGTTGAGCTCGGGCTCAGGGGTGGGAACCCGGGGATGATCGGGTTCGGGGGAGGGAGCCCTCGGTGACTCCACACGAGCCTTCTTGGCAGCCCGCTTCTTCCTCTTTTTCATTTGGTTAAGGAGCTAGGMGTCGTAATCCTTTCTTCCTCGTCCATGGGACCTGCAACAAAGTTGGCGTCAGTAAACCGAAGACACCAAGCAGATAAAAGCAAAGCACCAAAAGATAGAAATAGACCTACCCGGGCTCAAACCGGCCTGAACGAGCTTCTCTTCGGTGATGTACTCCCGATGATCGAGCTCAGCATGAGCCCACGAATGGAAGGTCTCCCACGTCTGCTGGTTGAGGGCGATGCTGGTAGCCTGAGTGGCCACCCTCCAGCTAGTAAGGAAGGGCCATCCCGTGCTGGCTCGGACCACAAAATAGTCCCGCTTCCAGGCCGGGACCTTGCTCGGGAACTTATGCAGCAACTTGAAGCCTGGGCGAGGAGACAAGTAGTAGACCTGCCCATGCTCGGGGGGAGCGCTAGAGGCACTCTTTTTTATTAGCAGTATGGAGCAGAGTATGTTCGCGTCCAAAGAGAACTTCCATTCGCGACAGAGGGAAATGGTTCCCACCAAATTCCGAATGGAATTGGGGTGAAGCTGATCCAGCGTGATGCTGAAGCGCCCCAACACCTCGGGGATAAGGGGGTGAAGAGGGAGACGAAGCCCACCGATGAGTTGTTCCCTGAATATCACGACCTCATCTGGACTGTGCTCCCAGGGGAAATTGCCGGTGGGAAGGCTGTAGGAGTACTCTGAAGGAAGGTTAAACTGTTGAATGAGGTCTTGGAGCTTCTCCAGCGTCAGAGTAGAAGGACCGAACTGGTCCGGCATCCGACCTCAATGAGAGGTGGACGCCAGTTTACCCGAGGTTGCCTGTGCCTCGTGGGAAGGCCGGGCAACAGTAGGGTCACCATGACCCGAGGTGCCCGCCTCGGGTCCGTTAGAGAAATTGCCCCCACTTGACATAAGGAAGAACGAACTGAGAAAAAAGAAAAGAAGGAAGACTTGAGGACTCACCGGAAAGAGACGGAACCGAGCTGGAAACCTCAGACGCGAGCTCAAGGCGAAAAACACTTAGCGATGAAGGAAAATGGCCAGAATCTCGCTATTTATCGCTGCGAGGCCCGGTAGCCAACGGTCAAGATTGGATCAATCCAACGGACCTCAAAGAAATCGGCTGCGAGACTCTCAAGGCGAATTTGGTTTAGCGCGTTTTTTGGCGTCCACGCAGCATAAAGCGTGTGGCATCCGTGCGTGAATTGCATGAGACACGATTTTTTCCCTCCGTGCAAACCGAATACCCAACCGGTCCAGCCGCTAAACCGCCCAACATCGTGACGTGAGAACCGAGCCAAATCCACCCAGCAAACCATGAACTCCTCGCACTGGGGCCCCGTCCCTAGCATGGGGAGAGGGGGGCAATTGATGGAGGACGATTTGGCCCAACCTCGTAGCACGGGTACACGTGGGCGTGACCTTGCTCAAGCGATGACTCAGCATGACAGCATAGCAGGCACAACCGCAAATTGGTGGGAAAGTCACACCGAGTTCAGACCGGAAAATCGGCGGGATAGACTACTCGTCGGGAGTCGCCTAGCCCGCACCTCCTCCCCGGGGCTAAGGTACCCCAAGCTACCTCCGAGCTTGGAGCCCCTGACCTCTCCTAATATCCGAGCTCCTCCTAGTGGACCTCAGGCCACTCCCAGACAGGAACACACCGATCCGCTTATAGATTCCCCGAGGTGAAGACACCTCGGGCTAGACAGCTCGGCTTAGCTTGCCATAGGCAGCTCGTCGCTTACAAGATAGCCTGGCATAGGGTAACTCGCAGAAGGGTAGCTCAGCATATCGCAGGAGGATCTCTTGCCCGACAAATCTGGGCGCAACAGCCATATCCCTCGTCAGACAGCGTCGTGCCTGCCACCTTTAGAGGGTACCTTACACCTGACAGGCACGTACCCTGCGGTGGCGGCCCCGCGCGTGCCACCCCAGCCCAGCCAGTAACGGCTGCGGCAGACTGACAGTGGCGGTTATACCTGCCCTGTCAGAGGCCGGTGGACTGGATACAACGGATTTCTGTTATAAGGAGCTAATATCAAGGGACAAAGGTATCATCTTCTACTCTCACGCTATCTGCACTCTTAGCCTTCATCTTCTCCTTGCTTCTCCTACAGAATACTAACTTATGCATCGGAGTGTTCCCGCCAGGCAAGCCCCTGGGGATTCTTCTTCTTCTCCATCTCAGGTACCTTCTAGGAGCCACGTAAGTGCCAGCTAGGAGTGACCGGATTGCGCTCCATCACTATCTACCTATCAAACTCAGAAGTGATAATTATCTGTTATGGCACGTCCAGTTCCTTCCTATTCAATGACACCACCATCTCTTGGAGCTCGTGGAAGGGAAGAAGAAGCTCCCGCCTAAAGTTATACAAAATCTCGACGGTACAGGAATGATTTTCAACCTAGAATTCAAAAAGTGGATGGATATACACCAACTTGTGTTGAGCTGGCGGATCTCCTCTCACACAGAAGGAGTTTATGGCGCAAGTGGTAGGTCTATCAACAACATCAAAAGTATGGACTTCCCTTGCTCACAGTTATTCTACCCACTCCCGTTCTAGGGTACTGCAGTTGCAGCAACAATTGCACAATCTCGAAAAAGGATCTCTCTCTATTTCAACGTGCTAAGTCCATTGCTGATAGCCTATCCACAGTATCTGAACTGGTTCTCAAATCAGAACTGGTACTTTATATTCTTTCTGGTACAGGAAGTGAGTAGGAATTTGTAGTTATAGCATTGACTAACCGACCAGACACAACAGACCTTGGCATTGCAGACATCATGGTAGCTCTTCTGAATCATGAAATCTGGCTTGAAGATTTATCTCTCGCCTCTGATTCTCAAAGTGCAAACCTGGCCTGTGTTCCTCCCAAGAAAAGTAACCCTCAAAAGGCCCCTCAACAATTTTCTCTGAACTTCAGTAATAATAGAGGTAGGGGATGTGGACGTGGATCTCCATAGTACAATCACTAATCATTTCAGAATCAGCCCCAATAGTTCTCTGGAGGCCATGGAGGTAAGAGTAATATTATTTGTCAAATCTATAACAAAGTTGGCATAGTGCTCTGCAATGTCGCAAAGCGAAATATGCGTTTGGTTTTGCTACTGATAACACATGCAATGAGCCATCTTCTTTCCGTGGAGGCGTCAATACCCCACAATATAGTATTCATACAATGACAATAATTTCAACCCCAACTGGTACTCGGACTCAGGAGTTATTCATCACATGACCCCAGACTTAGAAAACCTGCAAAGTCGCACTGAGTATACTCGGTTGGATCAGGTCAAGGTTGAAAATGGTCAAGGTTTGAATATTCATCATATTGGATCTTCTTCTATGATATTTACTCAGTATGCATTTTCTTTGAAAGATATCTGCCATGTTCCCTCTATCTGCAAAAATTTGTTGTCTCTCAGTCAATTTACAAAAGACAATGATTTATTTTTTGAGTTTCACCATGATTGCTGCTATGTGAAGGATTATTCGGGGAAAATCCTACTTCGAGGGGTCAGTAGAGATGAATTATATAGTTTCCCTGCTTTAGACACAATTACTCCAGAAGCTCTTGTTCGAGAACGCACGTCAATTCAGGGTTGGCATCTCGAGTTTGGTCATGTAGCTATGCGCATCGTATGATAAGTTATTTCCAAATTTGGTCTTTCGTTTAATAGGTCTACTAATAATCAGTCAGTTTGTGAGTCGTGTCAAATGGGTAAAAGTCATAGATTGTCCTTGAAGTCTTCTAGTTCTCAGTCCAAACGTCCTTTGGATTTAATTTTTTCTAATGTATGGGGACCTGTTCCCATTAGATCAAATAGTTGATTTTCTTATTATGTCATTTTTATGGATGCTTTTTCGAAATTTTCTTGGATCAATACTATGACTTGAAAATCAGATGTGTTTGATTTATTTCTTAAGTTCAAGAGACATGTAGAAGTCCTTTTTGATGCAAAGATAAAAGTATTTTAGTTTGATTGGGGTGGCGAATATCGTCCCATATCACAATATCTCTACTCTCAAGGAATCACACATCGACTAGCATGCCCTCACACGCATGAGCAGAATGGCTCTGTTGAACGGAAGCACCGACATGTTGTTGAATCTGCTCTGTCTCTATTGGCCACCTCCAATCTCCCCTTCTCCTTTTGGGCCGATGTGGTTGAAACTGTTGTTTTCTTGATTAATTGTCTGCCAACTGCAGTACTCACTAGTATGTCACCTTATGAGAAGCTTTATTAGACTTCTCCAGATTATTCTTTGCTTCATTGTTTTGGGTGTGCTTGCTATCCCTTTCTACGGCTGTACAACAAGAACAAACTCTAGTTTTGATACTTCCAATGTATCTTCATTGGTTACAGTACCTCCCACAAAGGGTACCGTTGTCTGCATGTTCCTTCAGGGCTTCTACTTATAGCTTGCCGTGTTGTGTGATGAAAGCACATTTCCGGGAATTGATGAACCAACTTCTTGCGCCTCCACTACTCCCTCGGGTCCTTTCATCTCAGAACCGATCCCTTAGAATTCAGAACCACCATGTACATCATCATCATCACAGCAACACCACTCTACGACTCCTCTTGGGTCCAACTCCAGCTCGGCTACAGACTCTCCAGTCTTAGCATCTTCGAATCATCTTTCTTCTGACCGACTGCAAAGGTACCACAACATTCAAGAATTATTAGATAATACAACTCCGGTTCCACAACCTGTACGCTCTCACTCCATGCGTACCAGGTCTATGGATGGTACCCTTCCAAGATCTCAACTTGCTACAAGGTATCCCATTCCCTCGGCTCTTCTTACTCTTCTCTCTAAAGAAGAACAAGAACCCAAAAATTTTAGTCAAGCCGCAAAATCAGAAAATAGGCAGTTGGTTATGCAAAAAGAATATAAGGCCCTCATTAAAAATGATACTTGGTGCTTAGTTTCGTATGATCCTTCCATGAACATCATTGGAACTAAGTGGATCTATAAGATAAAGAAAAAGGCCGATGGTACCATTGATCGCTACAAAGCCAAGCTAGTTAAGCAAGGATTTTACYAGGTCACGGGACTTGATTACTTTGACACCTTTAGCCCAGTTGTCAAACCAGTCACCATACGGACAGTTCTCTCTATTGCTATTGCTCACAACTGGTTAGTGCATCAGCTGGATATAGATAATGTCTTTCTCCATGGCTTGCTTGATGAAGGCATTTATGTTCATCAACCCAAAGGGTTCATCGATCCTATACACCCAACTCATGTTTGCAAATTAAGAAAGGCACTTTACAGGCTTAAACAAGCACCTCAAGCTTGGTACTCTTGTTTGAGCTTCGTTCTCAAACAAATGGGCTTTCGCAACTCTACAACTGATCCATCTCTATTTATCTTGACCTCCAACCAAACCGTGCCGATGCTTTTGTTGTATGTCGATGACATCATTTTCACTGGGACTTCTTTTGCGTCCATCAATGGCTTTCTCAATCCTTCTCTTTGGTATTTCCACTGAAGAATTTAGGTTCTCTTCATTATTTTTGGGCATCAAGGTCAGCCGTTTCTCTAGCAGTTTGTACCTCTCACAACAGCACTACATTCTGGACTTGTTACATCAGACAAACCGAGAAGGAGTCAAACCTCCAAGCTCTCCCATGGCTACCTCTAGCCGACTCTCTAAGGATTCTAGAAACCCCTTGCCTAATCCCATAGATTCTCACAGTATTGTTGGAGCTCTTCAGTACGTCACCATTACTCGGCCAGATATCTTCTTTGCTGTTATTAAAGTGTGCCAGTTTCTTCACAGACCCACTAATGAGCATTGGACAGCAGTTAAAAGAATTCTTTGCTACCTCAAAGCTACTATCTCTCATGGCCTCACCTTCTAGTGTTCCACATCTCGCCAATTAGTTGCTTACACTGGTGCTGACTAGGCCAGTTGTCCGGATGACAGACGCTCCACTGGTGGGTATTCTATCTATCTTGGCTTCAATCTCATTGCTTGGAGCTCCAAGAAACAACAAACAATAGTTCGCTCCAGCACTAAATCTAAGTTTAGAGCTCTTGCAAATACTGTGACAGAATTACTATGGTTTCAGTCCCTCCTCAAAGATATATTCAGCTCCTCCACCAATCCTTTGGTGTGACAATATGATAAGCTTAAGTTATTCATAAGAACTTGGTGTGTTTTTAGGTTTAATTGTTGAGATTCTATGGTTAATTTGGGTATTTATGAGTCAATTTAATGCACTCGGATGTTTTGTCACTTTTTAGGTAACTAATCGCCAAAAATGAAGCTTCTGGGCCAATTTGTAACAACTTAGGGTGAAGATAGCATAAAGACATGTTGATAGGGCGATAAGGGCAGCAGTTCGACCCACAAAGAAGCAAAACCCACCTGAAAATCAAGAGGAGAACACTTCAGCCCACCTAGGAGAGAGGCCCAACTACAGCCCAACCAAAACCTAATGGGAGAACAATAGTTCACAATATAGGAGCTACCCACTTGGCTACCAACCCTATTTTTCATGGCCATACCAAACATGTGGAAGTGAAATTTCAATTTCTTCGACATCTCATCACTCAGAAGAAGCTTCAAATCCGGTGCATTCCCACCGCAAATTAGATAGTTGATGTCTTCACAAAGCACTCTCTTTGTCGAGATTTGCTCACCTTTGGGCCAAGCTTCACGTAGCCCCGTTCAACTTGTAGGGGGATGATAATGTAGAGTTCCATGGGTCTATGCATGGCCCATGCACGACCTCTATAGACACTAAAGTCTCTAGGCCTCGTCACTCTCAAGAAACCAAATCTTGGGGACTCTTCCTAATAACTACCCTATCTGGATCAAGTAGGATAATTCTGTTCTACATTCAAGATAGAAGCTATCCTAGATAACCCTCATCTCACCTAGATAATGTATATCCTCCTRGATCTTATCCCTTGTAACTCCTAATGTAACTCAATCACTGTGGTTATAAATAGAGTGGCACTTGGCCTTAACAAGTCAAGGTTAGCCGAATTATTCTTTCATTGTCTCTTGCTATTTTAGTTTTATTATTATTTCATTATATTTTTCTGTTTCAACTCTCACTAATGGGTCGCTTCCCTTTATCAGTAGTGGTTGCTGGTTTTCCCACACCGGTAGGTGTTACAGACTCTATCATTGGAGCGGTGCGGCCGCTACAGGGATTATGAGGCTACTCTTCTACCTGCTCTGCTGCATTCCCTAGTAGAGGAGCCATCACATGCCTCAGACACGGCTCTGTCACCAAAAACAATTGAAACCCCCCAAAGAAGGGACAAAGGTAGCCATGACACAATGAGCCATAATACATCTGCATGCGCTTGAACCCAGTCGGGAAACGTGTGATGTTGGCAAAAGCAAGGCCGTTGTGTCTCTACCAGAATACATCTTCACCATCGGAACGCAGGAACTACAATCCCATACTATCATACCCAAACTAATGTAGAGGCAATCAGGATGGTATATGCACGACTGATCTTCTCCTTCCTTGTCCAAATAATTGATTACCCTAGGCAATAAGACAAGGCGAGCAGCAACCACCATAGGGTTATGAGTGCCAATCGTGCACTGCTAATCACCTAGCTTCCTTCGGCACATTCATGCCAATATAGAATGATATGGCATGGGAAATGTGCTCTACGTAAGGATGAGAGATGAAGTTGTCAACACATGCAAGCTGAGCTTCTAACTCATCAACACCGATGCTCTTTCCTCTCTTGGCATTCAGACAATGCCTGCCACGACAGACATCCAGCATGACATTCTCTGAATTTGTCTCATCTAGGTTGGCCATATCGACCTCCAAGGGAGAAAACTCTCAAGGATTAACATCCAAATTAAATCTTTCACAAATAAACATAAAAAGAAAAGGGGCAAAGAAATATAAGGTTTTCCTAATATAGATCGGGCCCATTAGGATGGCGTCATCCATCTACTTGTACAGATACCCCAAGAACATAGATGCCAAGGGAAGTTGATGCCCATCAGCCGCGACAACAGAAAGAGGCACCGATATCGTTTGTACGTTGTAATTAGGACTGCTCGAAAACAAGAACCGCGATGTAACGTACAAGATGAAGGTGGCCAAATGACATTGGTTGTCTGCCCTCTTGACCATGACTCTGAATGGACCCTTGGCTCAAACCAATGCTTGATCCACATGTTCATGGGCATCTTACCACGACACTAGTAGCATCTACCCTATCTTTGAACTATTGTATCTCTCATACCAATTCCTCGTAGATGCCAGTGCGCTCGTTGGTGACTCAACGAACTGCAAATGATCATGTGAAACAGCCCCAACCAGGGGCAGTGCTAATAAGGAGGTGGCATCTTCCACTAGAACCCCAAACTCGTTGAAAGCACTGGTCCGCCGGGGATGCGTCGTCAAACACCCAGGACACCAGTTTAATAATTTATATTTTTCTAATCCCCAAAACTAAATAAATAACGTAGTTTAGTGGTGAGGAAGGGGTCGAATCCTCAAGGAAGCAAGGTTAAAAATTATCATTTTGTTTCGGAAAAATAAGAAAAAGAAAACAAATTTGGGATTTGTAGAAAATAAGAAAATAAAATTTATTAAAGGTGAAATTAAATATTCAGAATTGAAAAAGACAAGAAATTAAATAAAACTGAAATTAATAAGAAAATAAATAAAAATATGCTGAAATTCGGATCTAGTGGCGGTAGTTTTTCGGGAAGACAAATTACAAGTCGTTCCTCCTCTGTTCACCCCTAAACACACCTTAGCCTTGAACTGGGCGAATTCAGATCTGTAAAAGACAAAGAAAAACAGAAATTAAATCAAACCAAAATCAGAAATTGCAGAAATTAAATTTCAGAAAAACTAAATAACAAAAAGATAGAAAAAAAACAAAATAAAAATGGTGGATCAGCTGTAGTGGCGGTAGTTGTAGGTTGGACGAACTACTTGCAGGAACCCCTCCTAACAAGAATTGAGTGTCCTCCTTCCTGTAACCCTTGAACCCCTCAAGAAGTCTTAGCCTTGTGAACTAGGCTAACCATCCCCTTCTCCAGGGCCCTTGGGGTCATTTTTAAAGAGAATGGTAGACAAAACTGGGATTAGAGAGAAAGAGAGGGGTGGCTAGTGGGTTTATTCAGAAAATGGGCGCCTCTAGGGTATAGGAATGGAGGGTTAGGATTAAACTAAAAAAGATCCTATGACTAGAGTGAAAAATAGAGGGCACCTATATGTATGGAGGGATGGGATTTAAGCTCCTAGGATTGAATGGTGGAGATTTAGGCGCCTAGGGTTAGAATGCTAAAGAGATGGCGCCCTAGAATTGAGGGTGGAGATTGCAAGGTGAAGATCTAAGGGAATGAGAGGTTGCTAAGGCTTGGATGGTTGGGATTAGATGTTAGGGAGGAGTGGAAGGTGAAGATTTAGCAATTAGGGGCTGCTAGGGATTGTTAGAGGTGCAAAGAATGAGTGGGGAGGCGCCCTAGGGTTTGCTAAGGAGAGGGGAGTATGCTAATACAGTAGGCGGGGCGCCTTTCTGGGTTTAGCAGATAAGAGGCGCGCTCTTGTGCTCAGTTTTTCAAAAAAACACCCATCTCTTAGCTAGAATTCTCACCAGCTTCCCAAAATCTCGAGAAAACTCTATAAATTTCCTAGTTTTTACCCAGAATTTGCACAGGGACCCTCAAAGGTCACAACATTGAATTTAACTAGAAAAAGGGTACAGATTAGTAAATGGGTAYTGTAGTTGCATCAGAGGTATAGACTTCCCTTGCTCACAGTTATTCTATCCACTCCCATTCCGGGGTACTGCAGTTACGCCAATGGTGTGTCTGGAAGTTCATCGTCAAAGACTTTGTAACACCAGTATAAACATTAAAAATTTTTACCGTTTCTCAAACAACTACTAACATAGTAAATGGGTGAGAATGGGTCGTATCCACAGAGAAGAAAGTGAAAAATTAATATATACTTAGATCCGGACAAGAGAATCCAATCGGGTATGGCAAAAAATACGAAAATAAAATCTATTCTTGTTGAAACTAAATGTTTTGAATTTAAACAAGACAATAAATAAAAATCAGAATTTAATAAAGTATGGGGATCAACAAAGGAAATAACAGAAATAAATAAAAAAACCCCTCCTTTCTACAACAACCGGGCGTCCGTCCTTTCTACAACCCTCAAACCCCTCGAGATACCTTAGCCTTGAACTGAACGAACTTAGATATGCAAAACAGAGAAACAAATAAGAATGAAATCCAAAAGATTGTAGAAATAAAAATAACAGAAAAGAAAATAATGGTTGATCAGACCTAGTGGCGGTAGTTGTAGATTGGTTGAACAGCTTGTAGTAACCCCTTCTGACAAGAATTGGGCGTCTTCCCATCTACAACCCTTGAATTCCTCAAGAAACTTTAGCCTTGTTAATAGGGTGAATTGACCAACCCCTTCTACAGGGCCCCTGGGGTCCTTTTTATAGAGAAGGGTGGACACAATTGGGAATAGAGAGAAAGAGGGGGGCGGCAGCTGGGTTCTAGCAAAAATATGGGTGCCCTAGGGTTTAGAATGAAGGGTTATGATGGTTCTAGGGTGATCCTAAGGCTGAAAAGAAAAGGAGAAGGCACCCAATATTATGTAAGGCTGAGATTTAATGGTTAAAGGCAGAATGGTGAAGATTAGAGGTTAAGTAGCTTCTAGGGTTAGAATGCTAAAAAGAGAGTGCCCTATAATGGATGGTGGAGATTAGAAGGGAAGGAAGGTGAGGATTTAGTAGTTAGGGGTGGCTATGGTTTGTTAAGAGTGAAAAGAACGGGTTAAAAGGCGCCTTAGGGTTTGCTAAGGCATGGGGATCATGCTAATACAGTAAGAGGAGTGCCAAACTGGGTTTAGTAGCTAGGAGGCGCCATCCTACTTTCAGTTTTTCACAAAAACACCCTCTCTCTYAGTTGGCATTCACACTAGTTTGCCCAAAATCTGCATTTCAGCAATGAAAACTTTCTAATTTTCCCCAGAATTTGCATAGAGACCCTTAGAGACCACAACATTGCATTTAACTGGGAAAAGGGCAAATCTTCACTATTCTAAGGCCAAAACCACCCCTGAATTGATGCCCTTAAGGCATCAAAATGCAGTGTAATCACACCCCCCAACTTAAACATTGCTAGTCCCTTAGCAATGCAGCCTTAAAATTACACTAATCATAGAGATCTTTCCCATTTCAAGATCCTCCCAAACAGAATTTGTAAAGCATCCTGATTTCAACATTCTCAAACTCTGTATAGATCGGTGTTGGSTTTTAGGGGTAAAACTGTCTTGTTTTGAATATTACRGAAACTTGGCTTAAAAATCTTATTTACCCTTCCATTTGCAAACTGTCTTGAAAAGTTGAGATTGATTTTAAAATCAGACATTTATTCTTCTTATCATTTTTAACAGTGGATTTCTACCCCTCATCTTGATTTGCACACTTTTTTTTATTGTTATCCTCCACTGTTTTACGCGAATCTTGACACTTGCCTTAGGTAAAGAAACCCGGTTACTAAGTGTTAGGTGAGTGTCTTTGGCATTTCCTTTTCCGTTTGACGTGAATCTCGACACTCAACTTAGGTGAAAAGACCCTATTACTAAGTCTAGGGTGTCCATTGACCTTTTATTCTCTCTCTCTTTTTTTTCTTTCTTTTTATTTTTTGTTCAGAAGCACTATTCAAGGTAGTCCACTATTTCTAACAATTTTGAAGAATTTTTGTCTATTTTTCAATCTTTTCTTCTTATCTTGATGGGGGAAAACTTGGGAGTATTTTCAAATTTTAAACGGATTCGACAATATTCAAATAAGACCAATTTTTTACTCCTATCACTTGCTACCAATTTCTATAGAATTCGATATTCTTTTATTAGTTTTCTCAACTTTTTCTGTTTGGGAGTCTCTTTTAATGGATTTTTTTTTATTTTAGTGAAATTTTAATTTTACACATTTAAAGGCTTAGCTTCTCAATTTTTTTTCTCTCTTTCTTCTCCCCCCAACTTAAATGCCATTGTCCCTAATGGCATGGCTAGAATGATGCAAAGAAGATTTGGGCCAAAGGGATCAATGAGTAGGGTTTTATTGAGGGGTTCAAGGTTTACCACCTAATCTCGTTGCCTCCCAACCAGCACTAAGTTTAACGTCTTCAGCCAGATGCAGCTGGATCACTCAGACTAAAGGTCTCAACTCCTCTACTCTCAGATAATCCTTCTCTGTATGGTTTAATCTTTTGACCATTGACCTTGAATATGGTTCCATTCTTGGGATCAACTATTCTAACCACACCATGATAGAACACTTTATCAACAACAAACAGCCCATCCCATCTGGATTTTAATTTTCCCGGAAACAACAACAACCTAGAATTAAAGAGCCAAAATTTTTTACTAGGTTTAATTGTTTTTCTTGAAATGTTTTAATCATGAAACACTTTCATTTTGGCTTTATAACAACGAGAGCTTTTATAAGCTTCATTGTGAAGTTATTCCAGCTCACTTTATTGCAGAGCCCGGTGGGACCCAGTGTGGGTTAGATCGAAGTTGAAATTTTTGATTGCCCAATAGGCCTTATGCTCCAATTCCACAGGAAGATGACAAGCTTTTTCGAAGACTATCCTATAAGGAGACATTCCAATGGGAGTTTTATATGCCGTCCGATAAGCCCAAAGTGCATCATCCAATCTGTCAGGCCAATCTTTTCGGTCTGGCCTAACGAATTTTTGCAAAATACTCTTAATTTCCCGATTGGAAACTTCCACTTGACCATTCATTTGGGGATGGTAGGGGGTTGTTATCTTATAAGTGACTCCGTATTTGCGAAGAAAAGTACTAAATCGCGCATTAGTGAAATGTAACTCCCCATCACTAATGATTGCTTGTGGACACCGAAACCTAGAGAAAATGCTCTTTTGAACAAATTTCATTACAACTTTGTGGTCATTGGTCTGGGTTTCTACCGCCTCAATCTATTTTGACACATAATCAACGGCCACCCGGATGTATTCGTAAACAGAGATGGCGAAAATTATCCAATGAAATCAATACCCCAAACATAAAAAATTTCTACAGATAGAATGGAGTTAAGTGGCATTATGTCTCTATGGGACATATTCCTGACAGCTTGGCATCTTAGGCAATTTTTGCTGAAAGCATAGACATCCTTAAATAAACTTGGCCAATAAAAGCCACTTTGTAGTACTTTGGCCACCGTTTTCTTCCCCGAAAACTGCCCCCCCCACAAGTAAGAGTGCGACAAAAATTAAGGATACTTTAGTGTTCAGACTCGGGGATGCATCTTTGGATTACTTGATCCGAACAGATCTAGAACAATTCAACGTTTTCCCAAAAATAATATTCGAGTTGTGAGAAGAATCTGTCCTTCTCATTTTTGGACCACCCCTTAGGAATTTTATCCACCGCTAAGTAGTGGACGATATGAGCAAACCACGGGGGTGTACTATGGGAAACTGCCAAGAGGCGTTCATCTGGAAAAGAGTAGTCATGCATAGGTTCACTCTTTTCAATTTGAATTCTGGACAGATGATCAATTATACATTTTCAAAACCCTTTTTATCCCGAATCTCGAGGTCAAATTCTTGCAAAAGAAGGATCCATCTGATGAGCCTAGGTTTGGCCACTTTCTCAGATAACAAATGTCTTAAGGCCGAGTGATCAGAGTAGACAACCACTTTGGTGCCCAATAGGTATGGGCGAAATTTTTCTAAAGCAAACACTACAGGTAACAATTCTTTCTCTGTGGTGGTATAATTCAATTGGGATTCCGAGAGGGTATGGCTTGCATAATAGATCACCATAGCACGTGTATCCACCCTTTGTCCTAAAACAGCTCCAATGGCGTGGTCAGAGGCATCACACATGATTTCAAAGGGCAAARACTAGTCGGGAGGTTGCAGAATTGGAGCCTTGGTCAGTGCCCCTTTCAAGTACTCGAAAGCCTTAAGACATGCGTCATCTAAGGTGAATGGGACATCTTTTGCTAGAAGGTCTCACAATGGTCTGGAAATTTGGCAAATGAATCACCGGTAGAAGTTGGAATGTCCAAGAAAAGAAGGGATTTGCTTGACAGAAGTGGGTGATGGAAGTTTAGAGATTAGGTCAATTTTTGCTTTATCCACCTCAATACCCCGTTCAGAAACTATGTGGCCTAAAACAATGCCTTCTTTGACCATAAAACAACTCTTCTCCCAATTCAGGACAAAGTTTGTCTCGATACATCATTAAAGAACTTTATGTAAGTGTCTGAGAAATGATTCGAAGGAATCCCCAAAGACCGAGAAATCATCCTTAAATATTTCCAGGGCAGGTAAAAGTTGTTTTCCCTTGGTCTTCGGGGTAAATGGCCACTTGGTTGTACCAAGAATACCCATCTAAGAAGCAGAAATATTTTTGCTCGGCGAGTTTTTCTAAAATTTGGACAATGAAGGGCAAAGGGAAGTGGTCTTTTTTTGTGACTGTGTTGAGTTTCCTAAAGTCGATGCACACTCACCATCCCGTGGTAAGTCGGGTAGGGATGACTTCACCTTGATCATTAGTGACCACAGTGAGTCCAGCTTTCTTAGGCACCACTTGCGTAGGACTTACCCAACAACTACTATCCGAGATCGGGTAGATAATACCCACATCTAACCACTTAACTACTTCTTGTTTGACCAACTCCGTCATATTTGGGTTCAACCTTCTTTGCATCTCCCTACTAGGTTTAGCACCTTCCTCTGTGTAAATATGATGCATACAGATGGACGGACTAATACCCTTCAGATCAGCTACTGACCAACCAATAACACCCCTATACTACTTGAATACCTCAATCATTTTGTCTTCCTATTTACGGGTTAGGTTGGCGGCTATGATCACTGGGAGCGTTTGGTTGGGTCCAAAAAACACATACTTAAAGGAGTCTGGTAAGGGCTTTAGTTCCAGTTGCGGGGGAGATTCAAAAGAAGGCACAGGTGGTTCACTCTTTAGTTGTGGTAGAGGTTCAATAGTAGGCTAGGATTGAAATGGGTGAGGAGACTTTATTAAGGCATTAGCTTCTTCCGTCGGGTCATCTACTATGACCAGATTGGTTTCTCCCGGGTTTCTCTCTACCTCTATAGTACAACAATTTCTATTTTGTTATGGATAGGCAGAAGGACTTCCAGACTCATACAGGTCTTCACACTTTCCCTCCCTTTGAAGAGATGAGATATTTTCAGCATTTTCTAAGTATGGGACATTAAAGGTTGTAAGATCTTAGTATTGGGGAGTACCTTAGGATTCATCTCTAGGGTCTACAACCAGTAAACCTTAGATCATTTTCCCACTGCTGGTTAGCTTCCATGAGCTGAATTACTTGGCTCTCTAATCTATCGATGGACTGTTGCTGAGTTAAGCTATTGGAGCTGCAAAAACCTATCATCAAATGAATCGGTTTGATTAGGTTGGACCGGTTGGGTCCCAGGGTAATCACTATACTCACAGTGAGCCTGGGCTGCAGACCATTGAGAGTGCACGTCTAGCAGGGTGGTTTCTTGGGCTTTGGTCCAATATGTGAAATTGGGTTGATTTTTCCACCCAAGGTTATATGAACTAAAGGATGGGGTAACATTCGGTTGGAGAAATCCGTTAGCTGCATGTACTCGCTTTGGAATGATCGGTTGAAATGGGCCCGCCTCAGGGCATTAACTCACATGATGGGCTGGGCTTGAACAGATGGAACTTGTTGAGTGGGATGACAAAGTTGGGAATTGTTGGCGATATGCAAGGACTTGGTCAAGTCTTTGGGCCATCCCATTGTTCTTGTCCAGTTGTTGAGACACATGGTTCCAATCTATTTATGGCTTAGGTTGGAAGTAGTTTCTCATTCCACACACTCCGACCATTGCAAAATTATTATTATTATTATATTTTTTTTATTTTCTCTTTTTTTTTTGAAATTTGAAATTTAAATTCAAATTCAGATTTTGAAATTTAAACTCAAATTTGACTTTTTTAATTTTTTAATTCAAAATTTAAATTTTTAAAATTATGGAGGACTGGGATTTGAGCTCCTAGGATTGAATGGTGGAGATTTTGGCACCTAGTGGTTGAATGCTAAAGAGATGACGGCCTAGAATTGTGGGTGGAGATTGCAAGGTGAAGATCTAAGGGTATGAGAGGTTGCTAAGGCTTGGATGGTTGATATTAGATGTAAGGAAGGAGTGGAAGGTGAAGATTTAGCAGTTTGGGGCTGCTAGGGTTTGTTAGAGGTGAAAAGAATGAGTGGGGAGGTGCCCTAGGGTTTGCTAAGGAGAAGGGAGTATGCTAATACAGTAGGAGGGGCACCTTTCTACCCCTGTGCTCAGTTTTTCACAGAAACACCCCATCTCTTAGCTACAATTCTCACAAGCTTCCCAAAATCTAAAGAAAACTCTATAAATTTCCCAATTTTTACCCAAAATTTGCATAGGGACCCTTAGAGGTCACAACATTGAATTTAACAGGAAGCGCATCATCAAACACTCCGGAACACCAGACTGATAACACAAAGTTGGCATAGTACTCTGCAATGTCACAAAGTGAAATATGCATTTGGTTTTGCTACTGATAACACATGCAATGAGCCATCTGCTTTCCTTGGAGGCGTCAATACCCCACAATATCAGTATTCATACAATGACAATAATTTCCATCCCAACTGGTACCCAGACTCAATAGCTACTCATCACATGACCCCAGACTTAGAAAACTTGCAGAATTGCACTGAGTATACTGGGTCAGATCAGGTGAAGGTCGGAAATGGTCAAGGTTTGAATATTCATCATACTGGATCTTCTTCTATGATATTTAATCAGAAATGAAAATAAAATTTATTAAAGCTGAAATTAAATATTCAAAAATGAAAAAGACAAGAAATTAAATAAAACTGAAATTAACAAGAAAATAAATAAAAATATGTTGAAATTCGGATCCAATGGTGGTAGCTTTTTGGGAAGACAAACTACTAGCTGTTTCTCCTCCGTTCAGCCCTTTAAAACCTCAAGACACCTTAGCCTTGAACTGGGCGAATTCAGATCTGTAAAAGACAAAGAGAAATATAAATTAAACCAAACCAAAATTGAAAACTGCAGAAATTAAATTGCTAGAAAAACTGAATAACAAAAAAAAAAGAAAATAAAACAAAATAAAAATGGTGGATCGACTCTAGTGGCGGTAGTTGTAAGTTGGACGAATTGCTTGTAGGAATCCCTCCTGACAAGAACTAGACATCCTCCTTCCTATAAGCCTTGAACCCCTCAAGAAGCTTTGGCCTTGTGAACTGGGCTAACCAACCCCTTCTCTAGGGCCCTTGGGGTCCTTTTTATAGAGAAGGGTGGACAAAACTGGGATTAGAGAGCAAGAGAGGGGCAACTAGTGGGTTTATGCAGAAAATGGGCATCCCTAGGGTTTAGGAATGGAGGGTTAGGATTAAACTATAAGGATCCTACGGCTAGAGTGAAAAGGAGAGGGCACCTATAAGTATGGAGGGCTGGGATTTAAGTTCCTAGGATTGAATGGTGGAGGGTGGAGATTTAGTGGCCTAGGGTTAGAATGCTAAAGAGATAGTGCCCTAGAATAGAGGGTGGAGATTGCAAGGTGAAGATCTAAGGGTATTAGAGGTTGCTAAGGCTTGGATGGTTGAGATTAGATGTTTGGGAGGAGTGGAAGGTGAAGATTTATCAGTTAGAGGCGGCTAGGGTTTGTTAGAGGTGAAAAGAATGAGTGGTGAGGCGCCCTAAGGTTTGCTAAGGAGAGGGGAGTTTGCTAATATGGTTGGAGGGGCGCCTTTTTGGGTTTAGAAAATAAGAGGCGCCCTCCTGTGCTCGGTTTTTCATAGAAACACCCCCTCTCCTAGCTGGAATTCTAACTAGCTTCCTAAAATCTATAGAAAACTTTGTAAATTTCTCAGTTTTTACCTAGAATTTGCACAGGGACCCTTAGAGGTCACAACATTGAATTTAACTGGAAAAAGGGTACAGATTAGTCAGCCTAAGGTATAAAATGCCCCTATAATGATGCCCTTAAGGCATCAAAATACAGAGTTATCTCACCCCCCAACTTAACCATTGCTAGTCCCTTAGCAATGCAATCTTAAAATTACACTGAATAAAGAGATCACTCCCATTGCAAGATCATCCCTAACAAAATTAGCCAAGTATCCTGATTCCAGAATTCTTAAACTTTGTATAGATCTATATTGGGTTTAAGGGGTAAAACTGTCCAACTTTGAATATTACAAAAACTTGGCTTAAAAATCTTATATACCCTTTCATTTGCAGACTGTCTCAATAAGTTGAGGTTGATTTTTAAAATCAGGTGGGTATTCTTATTATCATTTATGACAATGGATTTCTACCCCTGAACTTGATATGCACCCACATTTTTATTGCTACCTTCCACCGTTTGACGCAAATCTTGACACTTGACTTAGGTGAAGGGACCCAGTTACTAAGTGTTAGGTAAGTGTCTTTGGCATTCCCTTTCCCATTTGATGCGAATCTCGATACTTAACTTAGGTAAAATGACCCGATTAATAAGTCTAGGTGTCCATTGACCTTTTTTCTCTATTTTTTTTTGTATATGTAAAATTCAGCACTGTTTAGGGTAGTTCACTATCTCTATTAATTTGAAGAATTTTTCGTCTGAATTCTCAATCTTTCTCTTCTTATCTTCACATGGGCAAATCTGGGGGTATTTTTAATTTCTAAACGGTTTCGATAACATTCAAACAAGACCAATTTAACTCCTGTCACTTGCTACCAATCTCTACAAAATTCAATATTCTTTTATCAGTTTCCTTAACTTTTTCTGTTCGGGAATATTTTTTAATGGAAAAGAATTTTAAATTTTTTAGTGAAAATTTTAGTTCTGCATTTTTAAAGGCTTAGCATCTCAATTTTTTTAAAAAAATTTCTCTCAATTTTTTAAAATTTTCTCTCTTTCCTCATCCCCAACTTAAATGCCAATGTCCCTAATGGCATGACTGGAATGATGCAATAGGGACTTGGGCCAATGGGAACAATCAACAGGGGTTGCCTCCCAACCAACACTAAGTTTAACATCTTCAGCCATATGCATTCACTTACTTCTCACATCTACTTTTCTAGACTCGCTTTTTTCTTTACATAGGCAAGGCTCAGATTGGGCTAACTAAAGGGTAGACAGAGCATCTACAAGGTCGTCCACTACCTCTACCTTGAACTCATCTTCCCCTAGGTTTGGATACTTAGTGGCACTAAATACATTTAATCAAAATTTTTGCTCCCTAAATGAAATGTCCATTTCTCTTGATTTATAGATGATATTTGCATTGGTAGTTGCTCGAAATGGACATCCTAAGATTATCAGGTTATGGTTCAGTTCCTTGGTTGGGATCATGTCTAGGACGATAAAATCCACTGGGAAGTAATAATCCTCTATTCTGACAATGACGTCCTCAATAACACCTCGAGGAGTCTTGACTGACTGATCAACGAGTTACAGAATTACTGGGGTAGGTTTTAACTCGCCAATCCTGAACCTTTCATAAATAATAGAGGGGAGCAAATTTACATTGGCCCCAAGATCCAATAGGGCCCGATCGAAAGTGATTCAAGAGATGACAAAATTTATTAAAGGAACACCAGGGTCTTTCATTTTCTGGGGGAGTTGGTTTAGGAGAACCGCACTAACATCTGCCAAGAGCATCACTTTTTGTGGGGCCAATCGTGGCTCCCTCTTTTGAGTATACAACTCTTTCAAGAACTTGGCGTATGCCAGGATATGTTAGATCGCATCGAGGAGAGGGATGTTAATATGGACTTGCTTGAATAACTCCCTGATCTCCTCGTTGTGAGTCTCTTTTGTCTTTTGCAACGTTCCGACTGTGAGTGCGGTTAGAAAGGGAACTACTGGTCGGTTCACTATAGGTTCTTCTTCTAAATTTTCCTTTCCTTTTTCTTCCCCCCAACTTATGGTCTTCTTGCTCCTTTTCTTCTTCATTGATGTTTTCAAATTTCTTTTTCTCATACGGGTTCTCTAAAATCCTTCCACTCCTTAAGGTCGTTATAGCTTTGGAATTTTCAAACTGAGGGTTCTTAAAAGGTGGTTAAACCTGCTGTGGAGGGAAACCCGGGGGCTGATTTCTAGGATGCGCAACCGGTTGACTCGGTAGTTGTCCATCTTCTCTCCTTGCATTGGCTTTGGCTAGCTGTCCTATTTAGATCTCTAATCTGGCGATGGACTGCTGCTGAGTTAGAATTAGCTACTGAAGCTATAGAAAAATATCATAAAGTGAATCGGTTTGATAGGGCAGAGGGTAGGTTTGACATGGCTGAGTCGGTTGAGTCCTAGGGTAATCATTATACTCACAGTGAGTCTGGGCTTTAGACCATTGAGAGTGCACATCCAGCAGGGTGGTTTCTTGGGCTTGGGCCCAATAAGCGAAGTTGGGTTGATTTTCCCACCCAGGGTTATATGGGCGAAAGAATGGGTTAGCATTAGGTCGGAAAAATCGGTTAGCTACATGTACTTGCTCTAGAATGACTATTTGACATGGGCCCGCCGCAGGGCACTAGCTAACATGATGGGCCAGGCTTGCATAGATTGAACTTGTTGGGTAGGATGCAAGGACTTGATTAAGTCTTTGGGCCATCCCATTAATCTTATCCAGTTGTTAAGACACATGGTTCCAATCTATCAGTGGCTTAGGTTGGAAGTAGTTTCTCATTCTACAAACTCTGGTTATTGAATTCATTTTGTTTTGTGTTAAATTTTTTCTTTTTTCTTTTTTTTTTTATTAAGCACAAACAAGTAAAACACACGACCTAGGGCCAAACTTAGGTTTCCTAAACTAGTGGTTCAACTAATGTGAATCTTCTTAGGTTCACTTAGAATTACACTGCTTCCTTTGGTTAGCCAAGTAAGAGGTGGGGATGTGGGAGACTCCTCTTGCTCTCACAAGGACCTAATTAAGTAACAACAAAACCCACTTAGGCTTAGCCGGTTAACCTCTTTCCTAAGACACCAACCGTCGGTTATGGAAAACAATTACAAACTTCCCTAAAATTCAGTACACTTTTGAACCAAATGTGTGGGGCCTCCTCAAGGATCTTGCTATCCAAATTTTAAATTAAGGTTTAGGGTGAACCACACGTGAAAGGGTGGTGGTTTTTGGGCTAAGAAAGAGTGATGAAATCCCCACCTTATCTTATTTAAATTGGATTGCCCTTAAATGGATTAACGRAAAAACATAGCTATTAATCATAAAAGTGAGATCGCACCTGTCGAAATCAGAAATAAAAGACAACAGAAATCACTATTATTAAAACTAAAATTCAGTACACTTTTGAACCAAATGTGTGGGGCCTCCTCAAGGATCTTGCTATCCAAATTTTAAATTAAGGTTTAGGATGAACCACACATGAAAGGGTGGTGGTTTTTGGGCCAAGGAAGAGTGATGAAATCCCCACCTTATCTTATTTAAATTGGATTGCCCTTAAATGGATTAACGGAAAAACATAGCTATTAATCCTAAAAATGAGATCGCACATGCTGAAATCAGAAATAAAAGACAATAGAAATCACTATTCTTAAAACTAAAATTGCACCAAGCAAGAAAAATTAAAGATACAAAAAAATACAGGAATAATTAATTCTAAAACGAAAAAAAAAATAAAAAAACACATGAGAATACAAAAATAAACAGATAACTAACTCGATCTAAAGACAAAACAAAAAAAAATAATCCTAAAAAAAATATAGCTGAATCTATTAAGAAATAAAAGTAACAATAAATAACCAAAGATTCGAAAAACTATTCTACCAAGATAAATTCAAAAGTAAAAGGAAAAATGATAAATAAGTTGAGACGACCACACTTGAATCACTACCCAATATTTTCATTTTTTTTGTGTGCAGTTCGACAGTGTTCCGACACCCCGTCTTCGTCTGCTACGTCCTGCGAAAACAAATAAGAATTATGAGAGTTTTATTTCCAAAGATCAGAAAACTAACGAAATAAAAAAATAACGTAAATGGATCCGAAACAAAGAAATAAAAATTTTCAATCCATTGCTTTCCCAATAATGGCGCCAAAAACTTGGTGCGCCCAGGATGTGTCGTCAAACACCCAGGACACCRGTTTAATAATTTATACTTTTCCAATCCTTAAAACTAAATAAAGAACGTAGTTTAGTGGTGAGGAAGGGGCCGAATCCTCARGGAAGTAAGGTTAAAAATTATTATTTTGTTCCGGGCAAATAAGAAAAAGAAAATATATTTGGGATTTGTAGAAAATAAAAAAAATAAAATTTATTAAAGCTGAAATTAAATATTCAGAATTGAAAAAGACAAGAAATAAAATTCAGAAATTAAATAAAACTGAAATTAACAAGAAAATAAATAAAAATATGCTGAAATTTGGATCCAGTGGTGATAACTTTTCAAGAAGACAAACTGCAAGTCGTTCCTCCTCCGTTCAGCCCTCGAACCCCTCGAGACACCTTAGCCTTGAACTGGGCGAATTCAGATTTGCAAAAGACAAAGAAAAAAAGAAATTAAATCAAACCAGAATAAAAAATTGCAGAAATTAAATTGCTAGAAAAACTATATAACAAAAAGAAAGAAAATAAAACATAATAACAATGGTGGATCAGCTTTTGTGGCGGCAGTTGCAAGTTGGATGAACTACTTGCAGGAGCCCCTTCTAAAAAGAATTGCGCGTCCTCCTTCCTATAAGCCTTGAACCCCTCAAGAAGCCTTGGCCTTGTGAATTAGGCTAACCAACCCCTTCTCTAGGTCCCTTGGGGTCCTTTTTATATAGAAGGGTGGACAAAACTAGGATTAGAGAGAAAGTAAGGGGCGACTAGTAGGTTTATGCAGAAAATGGGCACCCTTAGGGTTTAGGAATAGAGGGTTAGGATTAAATTAGAAGGATCCTACGGCTAGAGTGAAAAGGAGAGGGCACGTATAAGTATGGGGAATTGGAATTTAAGCTCTTAGGATTGAATGGTGGAGATTTAGGCGCCTAAGGTTAGAATGCTAACCCTAAAAGGGGGACAAACCCTAAAAGTATGATGAACAAGAGGAAGAATGAATGGAGATAGTGAACAGAGAAAAACAGGAAAAAAAGTAGAGCTCTTCAACTACCAACACAAAGGAAAGAGCTTAGGAGGGAAGACACTGCTCTACCTCTCCTTTTAAACATTACGTCGCACGTGCCGAGAGCTGAGGCAGCATCGGACGACGGTTGAAGTGACCAACCATGCACTCCTTTGCTTCAGTCAATCGGTTAATTCATTTAAAGACAAATTTACAAAATCACCCATAAAAAGGGAAGCATTATATTAAGAACAAATTAAATAAAGCTGCCATGGCACCACTGCACAATCATTTGGACATTACAGCAACTCTAAACATGTAATGACATGCCTGAGACAAAAAATACACTCAGTTCAATCCCAATAGAATTCACAAGGGGCTACACATCACTCAACAACTCCCTTTTACATGTTTCTTGATATAACTCCTTCAATGAAGACACAAGGGACTGTAAACTTAAAGAGACACTCATGACTAGAATGTTTCCTTCTATCAAGAAACATGCAGTGAAGCTAATTTACAGGAAGAACCAAACTGTGCCACACAAATAGTCCCAACTGTGCTTTTGATTTTAGCAAGACACAAAATCACCAGAATCTTTTTTTTTTGTGACACCCATGATGATCCTGCAATTTGCAATAAGTCAATTAATTCTCCACTTTCGATTATCTATTCACGAAGATGTACTACCAAACATACAGAGAAAATCTCAATGGATGCTTATTGATAAACAAGGGGGCTAATTGTAAGTACATGTAACCAGATTTCTGATAGAAACCTTGGATAAAGGCCATATAAAGAAATCCCAGACAGGGAGAGTGCTATGGTCGAGCTGGGAAAGATGATAGACAATGTTTAAGGTATCAAAATGACTGAAATACCTTTATAACATCTTGACAACACTTTAAAAGGGAAATATAGGGCTCATACACTTGCTATGAGCATAAAATGTCATATAGGGCCTATGATGAGCATAAAATGACATCCAGCATAAAATGTCATGTAGAGCCTTTGAACCAAAATGGCTTGTAGTATCTGTTCTCATTTTTGCTTTCTGCTTTCCTTTCAAATTTAGGTCCCTTGGAAGAAAACTTCTTCCTCTTCTTAGTTTCAGTCCATCCATCCCCAATGATTTCTGGACAGTTGTAAGATTTGTGACCCACATAACCACACCCAATACATAGGTCATTTATATTTTCGTACATTATGTTGAGGGTGTGCTCTACCCACCAGTCATAACAAGAATCTCAAGGACTGGAGGTCTCCTGAGATTCACTGTCACACATACCCTGGGGAAGAGGGTTCGAAACTTTTTCTCGGTGTTCTTGTCTAGCTTAACCACTGGGTCCACCTGTCTTAGAACATTGCTTAGCCTTTTCTTAGTCCAACATTCTATAGGAAGCCCTGGGAGTCGCACCCAAATATTGGCTTCGTTTATAGTTGCAGTAGGGGGGTTGAAACACCTATCCACTTCGTCTATACACCTTTCTCCCTTTCTCTCTTCACCTCATTACACTCAAAACACTCAATCCCTCGTTATTAATAGCAGGCAAAGCCATGCATTTGCATGGGTTGAATAGAAATTTGGTTAGGTTTGGGTTCATGAATGTGGGGTTTGATATCAGTTTGGTTCTAGCTAGGCCAAGGTCCATGTTTTGGGTTGATCTTGAGTTGACCCTTAACCCCACCCAAGCCATCTAAATTCTAACCATGTTTTATTAGAAAGGGTCAAAAGGGGTTTAAAGATATTTAAGAGGAAATGGATGGATTTAATTTAATGGGGGAGGGGTAAGGGGTTCAATGATATTTAAGAGGAAATGGAGGGATTTAATGTGAGAGGGAAGATGTTACAAACATGGAGTATTGAAGTAGGAGGGTTTCAAAAAAAAAAAAAAACAAAAAAACAAAACGAGTAGTGAAGTGGGGAGAAAGCTAGGGAGAAAGAGTATTAATGATATATTTTAATAGAGAAAATTAATACAGTTTTTATGAAGATACAGGTTTGTACCTTGAGATTTATGAAATTTTATGATAAGAGATTAAGATGTTTAATTTAAAGTTTTTTTTTTTAATTTTAATAAATTCTCTACTTTTAATTTTTTCACATTCCTACACCCCTTTTTCTTATAGATTTCATAATTAATGTATATGCAAATCTCCCTCTCTCACTCTCTCTTATTACCCTCCAAATGTCCCTATTAAAACTCATGATGTGCACCATTCATTGTCTCTCCCCAGACAACGGAACCAGAGGTCACCTCTCTCTCTACCCCTCCACCTCTTTCCTCTTTCTGCCCCTTCCTCTTCTCTACCGTAGCAGGACTTCTGGAGAGTCACCCATACGAGCATTTCCAGGAGAATATGTTGTTTCCTAGTTATTTTTCATGGAATAGAAGATGAGAATTATTTCCAACAAGTTACACGTACAAAACAATCTTCCTGCCTCGATTCATACAGCGTCTGTTTGGCATTGATGCTATTGCTCATGCATCAGCATTAAGTTAGAAAAATGATTCTTTGGAAATGTTTGTTTGTTTGGAATCATTTTTCCATAAACAATAGTGCTTTAAGTCATGTTTTAAAAATAAAAAAGGTGATTTGGACCAATGTCGAATTTGATGTTTTGAAACAAAAATGTGATGTGACATTGACGTGAACTTCCTATAATAGATATCAGTGCTGAAAACAGATAGTACTAAATAGAAATTAATGTAGCTGTTGCTCTAGAAAACATCCCACCCTTTTTTCGAACGTATACACAATGTATATATAATGTTCCTGAACGTCGAACGCGTCCATTTAAGACCAGATGCACCCATGACAAGACATTCTCTTCCACTATCTATCTGTTCTCTTCTCATCTGAAAAAGCTAGATTGTTCAGAAGCTCTTCATTTTACATTCAAATTCTACCATTTTTAATCTCTAAGTCGGTACCAACCTGGTGAATGAATCAAGCATGTTCGAAATCTCTGAATTCCTGCTTATTAGTTAGGGTAAAATATAATTAAAAACCTCCCCTAAAGTTACATATAATCATAATAATCTCCCCTGCCTCCTCTATAGTTATTTTTTTCGATTTGACTTGGGGAATTTCTTTTAATTAAAAGTGAAAAGTTCTTGTGAGCGTATTTTAGTATATCTCATATGATTGATAGATATAAGGATAAAATGGGTATTTTTGAAAAAAAACTAATGCATTATACCAATGTTTTTGGAAAAATAACAGAAGGAAAGTAACTGCTGATTTTTTCAATACTAAGGGGAGGTTTTTGTGAAAGTGAAATTACAGAGGAGATTTTTAGGATTGTCAAAAAATTGAGCGGAATACATTGTCAAAAAATTCAGCATTCTTAATGAAATTAGCCATTGCTTTCAAAAAAATTAATTACTCTTTACCGAATCGGGGCTAAAAACTTTTCTCGACCAACCAATAGAAAAAGCCACATCAATGACTTTCTAGGCCTGAAAAGTATAGAAGTCCAATTTAAACCAAGGTTCTTAAAATTGAATCGGACAATGAACCAATCAGGGGTCTGGTTCTTGGGTCAACAGTCCAATTGTTCAAACCGAATGGATGTCTTGTCCTGACAAAAAATAAAAAATGGCAAAATCATTGGACGGTTAGAACAGTTTTACCACCCGGGTCAGTGGTTTTTTGACCAAGTTAACGGTTTTTGGCAAAATAACAGTTCTGGAATAAAACGGAACCGATTCCCAACGGTTTTCTGGTCCAACAATCCAGTCCAATCCGATTTTGAAAACCATGATTTAAACAGTAATTTGGACCCCAAAAAGAAATTAAATTTTGTTAACCCACTCAAATATACGTTCCCGTCTCACCGGTCTCTACACAATCGTTGAATGCTCTCACCGTCATAGGAGACTACTCTGTTTCGCCGCTTGTTCCTTTCGTCGAGACCACACTTGCTCTGATTTCTTCACCTCCTCACCAACAGAACAGCTATCTAATGCTCTCACCAGACACCAGTCCCTTTCGCTGCTTTTTCCTCCTCTCAAAGCAAGAAGGCACGATCCTTGTTTACAGCAGACTTCATAAATTGGCAATGACAAAATAGAGATGTTGCTTCCAGTTGGAAAGAGAATCCTTCAAAGTCTTGACACCCCTAAAGAGTTTGGGTGTTCTGATTCATCTCTTAATAATTCGTTATGAATCAATCCATGTTTGGAATACTCTGGTTTTGCAAAAAATCATTGCACCCACGTCCAATCTCTCATAAACCCATTGTGTCCCTTTAGCAACGAGCTGCAGCCGGAGCCGGGTAGTCATAGCCGGAGGAAGAATGACTTGGCGAGGAACAAAACTGGCGGTGATAACAGATAGTTTAGGGGGCATTTGGATAATGTGAAAATTAACATTATGAAAGATCAAAATACTCCTACAAACAATTAAAAATGACTAGTTTTTAAGGGTATTTTGGTCTATTGAATTAATTCCAACTCCAATTAATACCCTTGCCCTCCATCATACTCACAACACTAATTTTTATACTCTCTTATACACACTCTCATACTCTCACCTAGTCCCTAATTCTCATCTTTATTTAACTTTCAATACGAGGAATGCATGCTCAAGTATCTCAATTTAGTAATTTGGGAAGATTGGAAGTTTCAATAGTTGAAATTAAGTTGATATTCAGAATCAATAGACCAAGTAAGTTGTAATTAAATTAATTTTTGTTTCTTTACAATTTTAATACTATTACTTTTTAAAAATGGCTGGCTCCTCTCAAAATCAGTTTTCCAACATGTTCGGCTCTGATGATGTCTAGTCACAGTATAACAACATTGATATTGGTGCTAGTGATTCTATGGTTGATATTGCCGGAGTTGTCACCCCTAGTACTGCTACTAAGGGAAAGAAAGAGACCACTAAGCTGACTAGTCAAGGCCGAGTGTTGTAAGCTCAAATCTAAACTTCAAGCGGCCAAAGTCGAGATGTTTGCTTCAAAGGGCCAAGTTAAAGAGCTTAAGGCCATTGTACAGGGGTTGGAAAGTAAGATGGAAGGAGTCACGACCAAAGCTATCAAAGATACAATGCTTATGATGAGCACTAGTGCGACTTGACTAACTTCTCAAGTAAGTCCTTCCTTGAAGGCTTCCACCTCTATCAAGGGTAGGTGCTAGCTGATGTTGCTCGATCCTAGGTAGTGCAAGAACTGAGGTCACATTGAATTAATCCTTGCCAACTGAGTGGAGCCGAGGTGGAAGGATGAAGCCGCGCAATGAGATCTGAAACCAAGAAAAGGTCATAGGCCCGAAGAGTTATCCCCAGGTAGGCACTCCGACGCTCAAGCCAGGAGAAAGTAGTAGGTGGCCCGGCCGAGCAAGGCTGAGCAACTAGAGAGCAGTGCTGATTCGAGCAAAGTAACGATATGGCAGTTAAGAGTCAGATCCTTTACCTTGAGCAAGAGATACCTTTTATAGCCGAAGATCCGTGTCCTGGTCGGATGAGGCTTCTAAGGTTGTTGAAATGAGGTTAACCGCCGAGGTCTTCGGGATAAGACCTAATCCCCAGCGGAGTTATCCCTATCCACTCTCCTGTCTTGGTCATGCTTATCCTCATGACGTGGTGCCGTCATGGATGAAGGTATAAGGTGGGGCCACGAAGGTGACGCGGTGCTGGCGTAGCCGCAGAGACGAGCTAGGCCGCAGAGGTTATGTGGCACTGACGTAGCCGAGGGAATAGGGCGGCCGCGTGGCATTCGAAGCCATCTCAACCATAACCCAAACACCACTCCCCCAGTTCCGAAGTCGAGGAGTGAAGTGCCTAGCCAAGATGTAGCGCATAAGAGTTCTTCGATTCTCGGCTAAGGAACTAAGTTGAAATTCAGAATTCAGACACCATTTGCGGTGTGCCACAGAAGAGCTCTTTGGTTTTCGGCTAAGGAACTTAAAGTTCAGTCATTGGACGAGGAATTTGAAGTCAGTTCTGGTTGACAACGTTGTTGGGGTCGAAGGATTTGGGTTGGATTAGTTTTTCGAGCTGAACTGGCCGGGTCAATTATTGTGTTGTCTCCGAAACAGGTTGTCAGAAGCATCGCTTCGGTTCCCAAGGCTTTACGCGTGCGGAGTACAGTTGTGTCAATTGGTCGTCCGAGCTTGTCGGAGTAGCGCTTGATCTACGCCGTTGATCTTGCTTTGGTCTAGAGTGTTGGGAGCTCTATAAAAGTAGGTGAAGAGCATTTCCCTTTCGTCATTTGCAAAAGAAGTCACTTGGGAAGCTTGGCGAGGAGTAGTTTACGATGCTCAGTGCTTGCTTCAATTCCGTGGCTTTCCATTCTTCGTGCTAGGTAAGATGCCTTCCTCGTCCTCCCATTCTTCTTTCTCTTCTTATGCTTCTTCCTCCAATTACTCTACTTCTTGTTCTGAGTCTGAGCCAGGGTCTTTTACCGAGGATGCCATGCTTAACGTTCCTGAGGCCGAGGGTCGAGGGTTCGAGGCTGAAGACTTTGAGGGGGTAGATTCTCAGAGGGTTGTTGAGGCCGAGGGGGCTAAGGCGGGATAGTCCTCTGTGGAGATCATGCTTATTATGCAGGCTGGCCGCAGATTTGGGACAACCCCATGTTGTCTGAACCTTGGGAATATGGCTCAGATCCAAGCTTTATACTGCATTCCTGAGGAGTACAAACTTAGGTGTCTGTGAGAGTTGGAAAAACTGACTCACTTGCCACTTGGGCTTGAAATAGAGTCACCACTCATCAAGTAAATAAAGATGAGGTGATGGGACCTTCGAGATTTACATCGGAAAGTGCTTTGTTTTAATAATGACTCCATAGCCCGAGGCATTGATCCAAACCAATTCGGGTAAGACTTGGATGGGAGAGGGATGGGGCTAGGCACCCCTCTCCCGCATCCAATAGGTGGAGCCCACATGGCGTTCCAAAACAAGCACGATGATAGATATGCAAATAAACAATTATTTATCTGACTAAAAGAACGATGAAACAAGACAATTAAAGAACAAGACAACCCAAAGAGAAGCTCCCTAATTATTTTTTTATCGTGTATATATATATATTTTTTTTTTATTTTTATATTTTTATTAATTTTTTTATCAATTGTTTGTATTGTTTTTATGGAACCCCATTTGATTTTATTTTAACTTTTATTTTTTTTTGTTTTTTGTTTTATTTTTTTTATTCTTTTATATTTTATATTTTTATTTTCCTCTCCCTTTTAGTTTAATATTTGTTTTATCCTGTTTATTATCTTCCCCTTTCAGCGGTTTCTCTTTACTTGTCTCCTAAATATAGCCAGGTCTATTGTACAAAACTCTCATCTCAATCTATCTAAGGCTCTCAGGGTGAAATTTGGGTTTTCTGGGTTTTTGGGTGTTTCGGAGAGGTCGGAAGGGTCTGATCGGGTTTTTGGGGTGAATTGGAGGTTTAGGTAGCAGATTGAGCAAAAATCGGGTGCTGATAGTGTCCGAGGGCTGGTGAGAGGCCCATAGATGCTCGGTCGAGCGAGCTCTGTGTGTATGAGAAGAGTCTAGAGTCTGGGCTAAGGTTCCCATTGCATGAGGGAATAGTCAAAGTGTTTGATTGGTACCGAGTGTTGCCAATGCAGCTGATGCTGAACTCCTTTAGGTTCCTAATTGGTTTGATGTCCTATTGTTTTGTCCATGGTGTCGAGCTTATCCTGGGGGTGGTTTCCTACTTCCTCCAACTAAAGCACCACCAACAGAGATACTATTACTTCTCGGTGAGGCAACACATTAAAGTGCTTGTTGGGGCTCTGTCCTCGGTGAAAACTGGAAGGAGGGATTCTTCTTTGTGCATTGCCTTGGAGGTTCGCCCCTTCCGGCCGCGCTTCAGCATTCGAGGATTAAAATGCCACAGACCACGTTGGCCTGGTTTACCAAGGAGGAGAGGACGACTACAGACATAATTGAGGAGATCAACGTGATGTGCTACACATTCTCCTTGATGTTGATTCATGTCGGGTTGATGAGCGGGGAGGCTGGTCCATTTTGTCGCTTCAGTTCACTCGTAGATCTTCTCTTTTCCAAGCTTACATTGTTCTAATTGAGTGCTCATGTCGGTGCAAGTGTTGATATGGCAAGCGAGGAGGAGATCCTTTGTGGGATGATGGCTGGGCTAGAGAGGTGCGGCTGAGGTGCTCCGAGGGCCCAACCCCATTCCGAAGCAGTGCTGCCGAGGTCCGCCAATAGGGCTTCCCGATAGCAGAAGAGAGCTAGGCAGTCGGATGATGAAGATGAGGTTGTGGTAGTTAACCCGGAGGAGGGCTATCAGTCCACTATCCCCCCTTCTCCGCAGATGAACGTGCCAAAGGGCAGCATCTCAGCTTTTCACATACCATACTGGAATGTCTGCTCCGAGGATGGGCTTGATATGGAGGGTGTGCCTTTATAACTTCTCCACGGCATTATGACATAGGTCATTCTGCGTGAGGTTGCAGAGTCTATGAGCGGTGTCCTAGAGTACTCGCTCCTTCTTCAAGTTGCTTCGGTAAGTCTGTCCTTATTCTTGGTTTCTTGTTTGGTTGAAGTTGATCATGCTGACACTCGGTTTCTTTCGTAGAGTGCTTGTTTGGCGGTTGTAGTGTTCAACCGCCTCCGATCATTGTGGCACCTCTATGGCGTTGAGCACACCAAGCTCGTGGGCCGAACTCGAGGTGGCTTGGTGAGTGGACGGCTGCACTAGAGAGGGAGGTGGCCGAGCTGAAGCGCGAGATTGACGAGCAGGTGAACACCATCCGCAATCTGAAGAAGCGCATCAACGAGCTGAAGGCTGAACAGGAGTGGATGAAGAAGGAGGCTGCTGATAGGGAGGCTCAAGTAGTTGTTTGGTTTCAGGGCTCGAAGGAGTATCAACACGAAATGGATGACTTTGTCGTGCGCTCCTTTGAGACGGGTTTCAACCTTTTTCGGAGGAGGATGCTATGTCACTACCCCAATATTGCTAAGGTCGTATAGGGTTGGGGTCCTTACGGTGCTGCCACTCCTCCCATCAAGGATAATACCATTGTGGACATGCCCGAGGAGAATGTGGGGGCCGAGAACTGTCCTGTCGAGGATTGAAGTGCTTGTCTGCTACTGCTACTGCTTGTCCAAATTGTTTTCTTTGCTCTGTCGAAGCTATGTCTCCCCATTTTCCCTTTATTTTTATGTAAACTGCTCAGTATGCCGAGCTCCAAACTATATGCAAACCATTGTTAATTAATGGAATATGCTTTTTGGTTTCGAGCTTTTGTGCTGCTCTACTCTTTTTCTCCCTCTCTTTTTTATTGAAGTGTAGGCCTCGGTCTTACCATGGACAAGGTCAGGAGTGGCCAAGATCTTTCATCTTTGGCTTATGTTGCTGAAGTGTTCTCCGAGCTCTCATCACTCGGGGATGCTCAATTACCGGTCTTGGAAGCTTTTGGCTCTTCGTGGGCAAGCCGTTCGTCAGCTAGCTTTGGTCTGACAATTCATCAATAGGGTGTGTGGAGTTCAATGACCAGTTAATGGCCTTGGGGGCGGAAGCATTTCTTCTCCACTTCAGGCTCTAGCTGTCGACAACCGAGTCAGTTTGCTTGGTCAGCTATACACTGCCGAGTTATGTGTCGCAAGCTCTGGCCGTTCAAAGGTCAGTTGAGTCGATGTGTGGGCTATTCAGCCGTTATGCTTTTAGCTTATTGATGTGCATGCGTGATATGTGCCATGTAGTGTACGCGATGTGTGTGTGTAGTGTGGCGTGCTGTGTGATAGGTATTGAACAACCATCTTGTAGAACAAAGAACTTTTTTATTGATACTAGGTTATTATCAGTAACCTAGTATTAGTAACTAGGTTATTATCCAGTCGTTCAAAGGTCAATCGAGTAACCTAGTATCAATAACAAAGAACTTTTTTATTGATACTAGGTTATGTATTGCGACCTTTGGCCGTTCAAAGGTCAGTCGAGTCGATGTGTGGGCTATCCAGCCGTTATGCTTTTAGCTGATTGATGTGCATGCGCGATATGTGCCCTGTAGTGTACGCGATGTGTGTGTGTAGTGTGGCGTGCTATGTGATAGGTGTTGAACAACCATCTTGTAGAACAAAGAACTTTTTTATTGATACTAGGTTACTAATAGTACATTCGGAGGATCCCGGTATTCCAACTCCTCTATATAGGCCTACTGTTGAGGTCTTCTAGTCTGTGGGTATCAGGTTCGAGGACTCTGGTGACTCTATATGATACTTCCCAGTTGGGTCTGAGCTTTCCTTCTCCTTGTGTGGGCACTATGACTTTGCAGAGAACAAGATCGCCGGTTTTGAATTCCCTTCCTTGGACCTTAGAGTCATAGTATTTGGCCATCCTTTGCTACTGTGCTACAATCCCGATGTATGCTTGGTTTCGTTCTTCTTCCACTAGGTATAATTTTGCATGGAGGTCTTCGTTGTTCTGCTCCTCGTCGTAGAACTCGATCCGAAGAGTCAATGAGCCTATTTCTACGGGTATCATAGCTTCAGCCCCATAGGCTAGGCTGAAGGGCGTCTCCCCGGTAGCTGTCCGCGGAGTAATCCTATAGGCCCAGAGGATACTAGGCAACTCCACAACTACCTTCCCTTAGCCTGGTCAAGTCTAGTTTTCGGGCCGTGTAGTAGGGTTTGGTTGGTAACTTTGGTCTGCCCAATACTCTAAGGTCGGTGCACGGCTGTAGTCTGGTGATCGATCCCTAGGTCGGCGCAGAGGGCTTCGAACTTGCAGTTAGTGAACTGCGCTCCATTATTTGTGATAAGAACCCAAGCAATGCTGAACTGACAGACAATACCTTGCCAAAAGAAGTTCTGGGCATTATGTGTGGTAATGCGTGCTATGGCTTTAGCTTCAACCCATTTGGTGAAGTAGTCCACTACCACTAGGAGGAACTTTTTTTGTGCGACTACGGTGGGAAAGGGGCCGAGGATATCCATTCCCCACTACGTAAAGGGCCACAGGCTAGTGATCGACTTCAAGGGGATTACTGACTGATAATGGAGATTGGAATGCCTCCGACAACTGTTGCACTTTCTGACAAGCCGGGCTGCATCTTGCTTCATGGTCGGCCAAAAGTATCCTTGCCAGAGTGCCTTTTGAGACAAGGTTCAGGTGCCGAGGTGATCTCTGTAGATTCCCTCATGTATCTCTTTGAGGACATATTCGGCCTCAAAGGGTGGAAGACAACTTAGGTAGGGGAGAGTGTGTGAGCAGCGGTAGAGCTATCACTGGATGAGGCAATACCGAGCTGATCTATGCACTAGTCTCTTGGCCTTCGTTCGGTCTTCTAGAAGTGTGCCATCCCAGAGGTACTGTATGATGGGGTCCATCCAAGATGGGCCATGCTGAACAAGGAGGATGAGGAGGGATGTTGGCGCAATATTCGGCTAGTTCAAGGTGTCCATCCGCACTATCGAGTCAAGGTTGGTTTGCGGTGAACTGGCTAACTTTGATAGTGCGTCAGCTCGGATGTTTTCAACTCGGGGAATTTGTTGAATATTGAACTGCTCAAGCCGTTGTATGAGCTCTTGCACCTTCTGTAAGTAGCTCGCCACGGTGGGGTCCGTGTCTCAAACTGGCCGTGGATCTGGTTAACTACCAGCTAGGAGTCACTGAAAGTTTTGACTCGTTGGGCTCCGAGGTCTAGGGCAAGTCGAAGTTTGGCAATTAGGGCTTCATACTCAGCTTCATTGTTGGAGGTTTTGAACTCCAACCTAAGGGCGTGCTCTAGTACCATGTTGTCTAAGCCGAGGAGGATGAGGCCAACCCGGTTGCCTTATCTGTTGGATGAACCGTCTACATAGAGTCCATATCTGTGGTGTTAGGGCCGGGTCCTGTGTGGTGAAGGTACATTCTACGAGAAAATCGGCCATGGATTGGGCTTTGATGGTTGGCCAAGGAACATAGTTGATGTCAAATTCGCTTAGCTCCATGCTCCACTTAACTAGGCGGCCAGATGCTTCCGGCCTTTGGAGTACTTGCTTGAGGGGCTGGTCGATAAGCACCCGGACGTTGTGAGCTTGGAAGTATGGTCTGAGCTTCCTTGCCGAGGTGACTAACGCCAAGGCCACCTTTTCTAAGTTGGTGTACCAGGTTTCTATGTCACTGAGAACTTTGCTAGTGTAGTAGATCGGTCTCTATACCCGGTCTTCCTCCTTGACCAGTACCGAGCTGATGACCACATCCCTGGCCGAGAGGTAGAGCAACAGCTCGTCCCTAGGGCTCAGTTTTGTGAGGAGAGGCAATGAGCTTAGGTATCTCTTTTGTCCATTGGAAGTTCTTCATGTGTTTGAGGGCCTCGAAGAAGGGCAGACACTGGTTCACTGATTTGGACATGAATCTGTTGAGGGCGGCTATTCGTCTGGTGAGGCGCTGCACTTCTTTGTGCGTCCGAGGTGACTGCATGTCGAGGATGGCCTGGATTTTTTCTAGATTGGCTTCAATTCCTCTCTTCGTAACAATAAGTCCCAGGAATTTGCTGGAGCCGACCCCGAAGACGCATTTGGTCGAGTTCAACTTCATTTTGTACTTCCTGAGGGTGCCGAAAACTTCTTTAAGGTCGGCCAGGTGGTGCTCGGCCTTCTTGCTTTTTACGAGCATGTCATCAACATACGCTGCAACATTTCGGCTGAGCTGATTCTTTGAAGACGTCATTTACCTACCACTGATAAGTGGCATTGGTGTTCTTCAGGCTGAAATGCGTCACCTTGAAGCAGTACAATCCATGGTCAGTGATGAAGGCGGTTTTCTCCTGGTCATCTAGGTGCATCTGAATCAGATTGTAGCTTGAGAACGCATCCATGAAGCTTAGGAGTTTATGCCCTGTCGTCGCATCGACAAGCTAGTAGATGAAGTCAATCCATATCCTCTACTTCCTGTTGGCCTTCTTCACCATTACCACATTGGCCAGCCGGTCCAAGTACTTTACTTCTCGGGTGAAGCCGGCATCGAGCAGCTTTTGGACTTCGTCAATGATCACCTGCCACTATTCTACAACGAAGCTTCTCTTCTTCTACCTGATGGGTCGGTAGCGTGGGTTGACGTTTAAGTGGTGGGTGTTGACCTTGGGGTCAATCCCTAACATATCTGCCATCGACCAAGCGAACACATCGGCGTGGTCCCTTAGCAGCTATACAAACTCGTCCCAAAGACGATCTCCCAAGAGAGAACCGACCTAGACCGTATTTTTGGGGTCTTCTTTGGAGAGCGGCACTTGGACAACGATAGGTTGGTCGTGCTGTGTCTTCACATCATCCCATAGATCTATGCTTTTCGGTCGTCAATGTTTCTACGGCAGGGCGTAGTCCTCGGCAGGAGGTTAAGTAGCACTGTCGTTCAGCCCTTTGGTCTCCATGCGCTACTCCCACACCGTACTAGGTCGGTAATTTCGTTGTGAGGTGTAACATGGAAACCGAGGCACGTACAACGCTCAAGGTTGCCCGGCCAAGGATAGCGTTGTACAAGGATGAGCAACGGACAACGATGAAGTCGACCATGGCCGTTGTGGTGATGTCGTTGTCTTAGGGGAGTGTTGACAGGGATGAGGCGGTTTCTGTTGAATGCGTCTTCGAAGAGGACATTCGCCGAGCTACCTGTGTCAACTAGGATGCACCACACTTCGAAATTGGCCACCTCGGCAGTGATCACCAAGGCATCATCATGTGGGGTCTGGACCACCCGACGATTGGGTCTTCGCGTCTTTTCTTCGAACCTCTTTCGTCGAACTCGAGTAGCCGTGCATAATTTTTGTGGCCCGAGCTGCTTTCTCCTCCGACAGTGATCCCTCCGGATATTATGGCAATGACACCAAGTGAGGGGGCCCGCGGTGGTGGTCTATTTCCTTGGCGTGGTTCTTCTTTTGCTGGCTTCTCGTCTTTGTTGGTGAACCCACCGAGGTACCCTTGCCTGATCAAGTCCTCAATGCGGTTGCGCACGTCATAGCAGTTGTCCATGTCGTGGTCGTGGTCTTTTTGGAACTCACAATATTTGTCGCGGTTCCTTTTGTTTCCTTGGGTCTTCATCTTCTCGGGCCACCGCACGTAGCTACGGTCGTGGATCTGCATCAAAACTTTAGACCGTGGTGCATTTAGTGGCATGAAGTTCCTGTAGGTTGGTGGAGGAGTCCTTGGTCTGCGGTCAGTCTGGCGGTCCAGTTTCTTGTGATCTCTGTCCACACTCTTTATCTTGTGATCCTCGGTATCCCTTCTCTTTTTGTCAGGCCTCTCTTCCTTGTCTTTTAGCTATGCCTGTGATTCCTCCGCATTGACATACTTCTGGGCATGACTCATCAACACAACTATGGTTTGAGGGGGGTTCTTAGAGATGCTGAAGTTGAATAGAGAAGGCCGTTGATCATGCTGAATGGTTGTGACAACTACTGACTGGTTTAGGTTCCGAACCTGCAATGCCTTAGTGGTTAATCTGACCAAGTAATCTTTGAGGGATTCTCCCTTCCTCTACCGCACCTGAGTCTGGCCGAAGTTTTCTAGTGCTTTTGGCTTGCTGTGAATTGAGCCAAAACCTGGTTCTCTAGTTGCTCCCATGATGCTATGGAGCACGAGGGAAGGGACGAATACCATATCAATGTCGGACCTTTGAGAGTTGCTATGAAATCCTTGCACATCAGGCCTTCGGATGAACCGTGTAGCATCATCTGGGCTTTGAATGCTTCGATGTGATTGTCAAGGTTGATATTCCCATCATACTTCTCGAATTGCGGCGCCCGCCATCTTGTAAGGGGAGCCAAGGGTGCCTCCTTGGCGAGTTGACCGCTTGGTTGCACCGGCTGGACTATGGAAGGCGCCACACTCCTTTGGGCTTGGCTGCGCTCTAACTCGGTCAAGCGTTGTCAGGGTTCTCGGATTTCCGCATCTCTGACGTCTGGAGTTGTGGCGTGTGCGGATCTTTCCTTCTTGGGTCGTGCTGGGTGATCCTTGACCGAACTGGAGTCGACAATGGAGACTAGTTGATATGACGCCCATTTACCAAGCCTTTCTTTGGCTGGGATCCGAATACACTGGTGGGTTTTGCTACGGTTATCAAGCTTGCGGGACCGGGCGGATGAAACTAATCTTGTGGTATCTTGCTTTTCTTGATCAGGCCGCAACCCGTCCTTGTCCGATCGATGCGTTTTGGGGTCCTCGAGGCAAGGATCAGCCTTCGTACACGTCGGGGCAAGAGGGGGTATGGCGTCCATTGCCAAGATGTTGTTGACCTTTTCTTGCAACGCTTGGAACTAGGCAGGGTCGACTACGGCTTGGTGCTGAGGTTGCTAGGTTTTGTGGCACGGAGGACTGTGATGAGAACGGGATTCCTGAGATGGGGATTGGCTTGTTGAATGCTCATAGTTGTTTCTCAACATCTTGATCAGTTCTTGATTGTGTGGAAAGTAAAAGGGTTTTGGGAAGGAATTTTGTGTGGTTTCCACAGATAGCGTCAATTTGATGCTGCTGGATCCTAGGTAGTGCAAGAACCGAGGTCATAGTCAGATAATCCTTGCCAACTGGGTGGAGTCAAGGTGGAAGGTGAAGGGATGAGAGATCCATCATATGGATGGCCAAACCCTACAGGAAGGTTGGGAGAAATTTCAAAAATTTCTCTCTCTCCCATCTGGGAATCGCATTCCCTATTTTAGAAAACTACATTTTCAATGATCATTCTAGAAACAAAACCGGACCAGACTAAAGGGAGGAGAGGGATATAGCTGATACGAAGTAGCAGTAACTCCCAATGAAGGTGTTCATGCCCAAGGAGGAAACCAAAACTTGTTTCCACTGAATATGACACAGTGTGTAGTGAAACAGGATCAGTAAGACGACTTTTCAGCAAAAATCGAATTCTTCAACAAGAATGGAGTAAAGGGCTGGTGAGCATGACTTCAGATTGTTTCTTCAGCCAAGAAACAATATCAAGAACTCTTCTTGATCAGTTCCACAGGTGGAGATCGAACTGGGTAGGGATAGCAAGAACAAGGGGAGAATTCTATAGATTGTTGTGTGTAAAACTGAGGAATTCACCCCCTATTTATAGTCTTCTTTGGATCAGCCTCCTAATCTAATTAGGAGAGAGTTTCTTGATCCAAATCTGATATTTGGATCTGGACTCTTAAATGGATAAGACTTATCTTATCCTTTTAGCTAATCCTAATCAAATTATAAATCAGTTCTTGCCTCCTTTTAATTAACCAATTTAAGCCCAGTTCGAAATGGGCTTTAGGCCCATTAAGCCTATGTGCTCACTTACACCTTTAATCTGCTGCCCAGTTGGATCTATTTGTATGGCATGGGACCCTTACATTGATCTACACATCAGCCACATGGGTTCATCGCAGACATTGTTACAAGGCCTGACCGAATTCACTTTAGGAGACAATGAACCCCTGAGTCCATCACCATGGACTATTAATGGGTCCAACATTTACACTAAATGGTCCTTGGGTCCATCCACCTTATGAAAATCCAAGGACTGTGGGCAGATGCAAAATTAGCCCATCAGGTATTAAACTCAATGGTCTTACACTTAACCTCTCAATTCATAATGATCAAACACTGTCTGACAAGAGAGGACCTCTCCCTCGACTGCAAGGAACAATGCTGCACTCTCTGCTCACATGGATCCCGGGAATTAAACAKACCCAGGTTTTGACCCCCTCTAAGGATCTCACTGATTGACATATCAAAAACAACCCAATCAAACACTTAGTGCAATACCATAATCGAGTCTAGGGTTCAGATGTAATATTCTAGTTTTACCCATCTGTATCCAAGGTCCAGGGTAATACTGGAATTTGATCCAATTCAGAGTTTCAAGAAAACTCACACAGCATGTACCTTAACTCTTACCCTAGCAGCTGAGACAAGCCACCCTAACCAACTTGGCGGCACATCAGTGTTAGCCTTGGCAGGATAAATCTCCCCAAATCTATCCAGCGGCTGTGAAGATTCTAAACTAATACGAGTCTCATAAGTGTCCAGTTTAAGGGTATTACACAAAAACATACCAAAAACACATGAATCAATTATGTACTTTTATTCATTTACAATAAATGTCATCAAGTACATCAATCTAATTGGAACTAAGGGCATACACTATTTAACAATTCTCACTTGCAGTTAGGTCTAATCGAGTATAAGTCGGAGTCCCATACTTTCCACGTGTTTCTCAAACACTTTCTGTATCAGTGGCTTAGTTAATGGGTCTGCTACATTTTTCATTGATGCTACCTTCTAAATCAGGACATCCCATCTTCCAACTATCTCTCGTAGTACATGGTACTTCCTCTCTATGTGCTTTGACTTCGAGTGGGCTCGTGGCTCCTTAGCCTGAGCAATGGCTCCAGTGTTGTCACACAACAATGGAATGGGTGATGTGCTGGATGGAACTACTCCTAATTCCTGAATGAACTTCTTAATCCAAACGGCTTCCTTTGCATCTTCACTTGCGGCAATGTACTCAGCCTCAGTTATGGAATCTGCTGTGAACCCCTGTTTGCTGCTTTTCTAGCTAACAGCACACGATCCTATTGTGAATATATAACCAGATGTAGACTTTCTATCATCTGGATCTAACTGGAAATTGGCATATGTACACCCTTGGATCTGTGGTGAACTACCATTGACTACTAGACGAAACTCTTTTGTCCTTCGAAGGTATTTTAATATATTTTTCATAGCGGTCCAATGCTCCTACCCTGGGTTAGATTGGTAGTTGTTTACCACACTCACTGCCTGAGAAATGTCAGGGCGAGTGCACAACATGGCATACATGATGTTCCATACGACTGAGGCATAAGGAATCTCTTTCATGCCCTCAATCTCTTCGGGAGTCTTGAGAGACATACCCTTGGAGAGAGTGACATCGTGTCTGAAAGGAACATTTCCTTCCTTGGAGTTCTCCATATTGTATCTTTTGACAATCTTGTCAATGTAGGCAAGCTGGGATAATCCTATTATCCTCTTCGATCTATTTCTATAGAGTCGAAGACCCAATATGTAGGAGGCTTCTCTAAGATCTTTCATGAAGAATTGATGTAAAAGCCATACTTTCACTGTAGTTAACATTACTACATCATTCCCAATGAGTAGAATGTCATCTACATACAGAACCAAGAACGTAACCTTATCTCCCACTGTCTTCCTGTAAACACAGGGCTCATCCAGATTTTGCTCAAAGTCAAAYTGTTTGACGGTAGAGTCAAACCGGATGTTCCAACTCCTAGAAGCTTGCTTAAGTCCGTATATGGATCGGCTGAGTTTACATACCATGTGTTCCTGACCTACAACTATGAAACCTTGTGGTTGCTGCATATAGATATCCTTCTTGATCAGTTCTTCATCCCTCTGCAACATATTGTTGAGTTCCTGAAGGCTAACATTTAGCTTATTTATGTTGTAATTCATGATAAACCTTGGTGAATGCCTCTAGTTCATTAATGTAACCAATCATCTTGAGACAATTGTCATGAACCATATAGCTCTTGGTCATTTTTGCGGTCATGAATAACTTTAAGACCTTCTGACGAGTAGAACAATTCTACTCTTCATACATTGTCCTCATACTATCCAAGATATCTTTGGACACTTCGATCTAATCGAATTTTCTCTGTATCGGATTGTTGAGGGAGGCTATGATGTAGCACCAGGCAAGAGAATTCTTATCTTCCCATTCTTGACATTCCTTCCTATGTGCCTCAGAAGCCCTATCACCCAGACGATCCGGAGCAGGGTTCTTAGCAACCTTGTCCAATTTCTCGGAGGTTAATACCAGCATAAGGTTACAGTACCTGTTAGCATAATTTGGGCCCTTAAGTTTGTAATTGTCAAACAAGTTGGCGAATTGTCCGTTTGCCATTTCTGATAAAAGGCAAGGTAGATTATTAGTCTACAACCTAAATTGGTTCATGTTTACTACATAGATATGGCTTTTAATCTATTATACATTTCCATTTGTTATCTCTGAGATTTTCCTCTTATCTCAGTGACGGAGACTGGGAAATTATGTCTCTGAAAATGTGGGAAACCACATACAGTGCATGGAGTCAAATATTTCAGCTGCATAACCCCACCACCTTCTGTGAAGGATCATATCCACTCATCTAATGAACTTTCCCTTTAGCCTCTGTCAGACAAGGTTCATTGCTATTTTAGGTTAAACCTTTCTGTCCAGTAAGTGCTTACTCATCATATTCATGAACGCCAATGTACCATGAGAGAGTCTTCCGTTTAGATGGGCCCTAAACGGCTAATGTGGGGTCCACCATGCAGGGAGATAATCCAATGATCTTAAGGACACCATTGCAATGATGTGCATTCAGCCATGGTGTGTGAAAGAGCCACTATCGAATCAGCATGGGCCAAGTGCTTATGGCTCATGGACATAGCACATCACACATCCATACATCATATGCATGAAATCCATAATTGATCCAATTAATTGTAAAACCCATAAATAAAGCCCATTTAATTCCATAATATTACCAATTAATATTATCTAGGTATATGGGCGGAACTGCAAAGAGCAGTTCGGCCCATATAGCATTTATGCTGAATTGGGCTGAAGCAGTTTTAATAGATTAAAACTAGGTTTCACAGATGTGGGCCGAATTGCATCTTGTAATTAACCATCAATCCCCCGACCCATGAAGAAAATTTTAGGGTTGAGAACAGCCCCCATCGAACCACAGATTCGGTCCAACCAGTTTGAACCAATCTGGTTCGAATGGGTTTAGTGTTTGATGTTTAATTCAAGATTCTATTCAAGAAGATGATTTGAAATTAAATAACTGATAAATGGCATTCAAGAATCAGTGAACAAACACAAGAGGGGGCTATTCGTAAGGCTGCAACCCTGCAAAAAAAGAAATTAGTTCGCAGATTGCAGTTTCCATTACTGCAATTCGCAGATTGTAGATTTCTTATCTGCGTAAGTTTTCTCCTCCATGCAAACCAGCTTCATTTTCAATGAAATAAAATAGAAAAAACCTAATTTTTCTATTAATATTACATTAGAAGCAAATCCTATACATCTCATCTAAAAATAAAATAAAAAAATATTTACGGACCAAGAAAGAATAGAATAAATCAGCAGGTACCCTTTCATAGTTATGCATATTATCCAAAAAATGATCTGGGTCTCTCTAAATGGCTCTTTCTAGCTCTTTTTCTTCCTGCCAAAGCCACTAAGCCTATGGTCCCAATTAATTGGGTTTACCTCCAACATCTTGAATGGACCTATAGTGGCTCTTCTTTAGACCCATTGCTTAGTACTTGAGAGGAAATTGGGACCACTAGTAGCCAATAAGGTACACAGTATATTATGATCTTTGGATGTATGGAAGCCAAATAATGATGTTTGTTTAATATACTTATCATGATATTTTGCTTTCTTTGTTCTTTGGTTTTATGCTTTTAATTTTCTCAACAACTTCTCTAGTTCTCTTAGAATTTTATGGAAATAAAAAAAAAATTATAATAGAAGTTTGGTCTTTTGACAAGAGAAACAAATTGTATCTCATGAACATTAATTACCTCTCCAGTCACTAGTCACCACTACCAAGGTTAATATAGAACATGATCCACAGATTCAGGCCAGGCCAATCTCCTTTAGCCATAAAAGGTTAACTCAAGCACTAGCTTGGTTCATTGGTCACAAAAATAAGCTCCAGTGAGGTGAGTATGCAAACATGATTGTTCTAGATTAGCTATATATATGCAAGCTATTAGATAAAGTCGTCCCCATCCTCATTTACATCCCTAGGTATAGTTATATTAGAGTCGCCCCCATCTGGTTGAGTTGATGAA
>NW_010729109.1:2961683-2981543 GCF_000365185.1 Nelumbo nucifera
CCTTGGCAGGATAAATCTCCCCAGACTTATCCAATGGCTGTGAACATTTAAAACTAACACGAGTCTCTATAAGTGTCCAGTTTTAGGGTCTTACACAGAATTTTACCAAACAACATGAATCAAACATACACTTTATTTATTTACACTAAATATCAAAAAGTACATCAAATTAGATTGAAGCTAAGGGCATACAAAACTGTCTAACAGTACCATCATGAGGAAAATGCCAGAGGAAGCTTATGATCTAGTGGAAGAAATGGTGTCAAATAGCTACCAATGGAATAATGATCGAGCTGATCGAAGGGGAGTACACCATATAGATTCTTTTGTAGCTTAATCTGCTCAACTCGCTAGTTTGAATAAAAATTTAGATAATCTTAACGTTGCAGCAATAAATGCATCATCTAGCTATCCATGTGATCTTTGTGGTCAATTAGGACATATTAATTCTGACTGTCCGGTAGGTAATCCTTTTACTCCACATGAAAATGCTAATTTTATTTCTCATGGTGGCAAGCGAATTTCAACTCCTATTCGAATACATACAACCCAAGGTGGAGGAGTCATCTGAATTTTTCATGGAACAACATGGGATTTCAACAACAGCCACCCCCACAAGAAAAGAAGGGTAATTTAGAAGAAATGATTTCTAAGTTCATTAATGTTGCTGAAGCAAAATTCCAAGAACATGAAAAGAGATTCTTAAATCAAGAAGCATCAATTAAGAACTTAGAAGTCCAAGTGGGGCAGATTGTGAATATATTGTCAGAAAAAAGAGAGGGACGATTGCCTAGCAATACAGAGAAGAATCCAAGGGAGCAAGTGAATGCCATTGCTTTAAGAAGTGGGAAGATTATTGGCAAGACCGAGAATGATGATCAGAAAGCTGAAGTGGCCGATTCACAAAAGGAGACCGAAGGGAGTACACCTAAACTGAATTTAGATGCTATTAAACTTCTTCTCCCCTACCCTAGAAGAGTTTTGAAGGCTAATTTGGATAAACAATTTGAGAAATTTTTAGAAGTGTTTAAAAAAATACATATTAACATCCATTTTCTTGATGTATTGTCACAGATGCCAAAATATGCCAAATTCTTGAAAGAGGTGATGTCAAATAAAAGGAAATGGGAAGAATGTGAGATGGTGAAATTAAACGAAGAGTGCTCATCCATTCTTCAAAATAAATTGYCCCCAAAGCTTAAGGATCCAGGGAGTTTTTCTATACCTTGCACCATAGGGAATATTGAATTTGAAAAAGCTTTATGTGATTTAGGTGCTAGTATAAATTTAATGCCTTATTCTATTTTTGAAAAACTTGGATTGCATGAACTAACATCTACAACTATTAYCCTAYAATTAGYTGATMGAAGCATTAAATATCCTAGGGGAATAGTAGAAGATGTTTTAGTCAAAGTGGGTAATTTCATTATTCCTGCTGATTTCATTGTGTTGGATATGGAGGAAAATAGGACAATGCCTTTGATTCTAGGGAGACCCTTTCTTGCTACTGGTAATGCTTTAATTGATGTACAAAAAGGTCTACTTACTCTTAGAATCAATGGTGAAGAAGTGGTGTTTAATGTATTTAAAACCATGAAATATCCCAACACAATGGAACATGAAATATATGCAATCGACTGCATTGATGTCTAGGCAACAGAAATTAATGCATCTAAATTAGATGATCCCKTAGAAAGCTGCATTCTTAATTATTGTAAAAACATGCAGGTCTTGGAGGAGGAAGTTAAAGAGGCGTTGAACTATTTGGAGGCCGGTCAGGAAGAGTGCAAGCCAAGACAAGGTAATGCTCATTATATTATGTTGTCGATTTCTAATGAGAGACCGTTACCCTCTGTTTTGCAGGCCCCTATTCCAGATTTGAACCCACCCATGATGGATGAAAGGGGAGCACACTGAAAGCTGCAACCACAAGAGTTAGAGGATCCAATTCATGTTTATTAAAAATAGGGAAGTTTGTTTTTCCTTTTTCTTTTTGTTTTTGCATTTCTAGTTTAGTTTTTCTGCCCTTTCTTTGCATTTAACCTCACATTGGGGACAATGTATACCTTAAGTGTGGGGGGATTAGGGGTATTTGATAAATTCTGAGTTAACTCTAGCATGCTTCGATCATCACTTTTTAACCTTTCTTTTTGAAATTTCTACTCCCTAGAAACTTGTTTTTGAATGATTTCAAACTATCATGAATTATGTGCTTAGGTTGAATAGACAAGATAGGATGCAAGTAAGACTAGCTGAAATTTTTGGCTACGTAARGTACCTCATTATTTTGAATGATCAATAGGCAAGAGTAAATACAAATTTAACCCTTATGAGCATTTGGTTACTTTTCGCCTAAATGTCTATCAAACACGGTTTGATTATTCTAGAACTTGCTTTGTTAGACATGTTGAGACCACAATAACGAGTTCATGGATTGGAATGAAAATGGTGATGCTCTTGTGAAATTTGAAAAAGGAAAGTTGTTATATAAAAAAAAAAGAAAAAAAAAAWATATATATATATATAGTGACTAATGTGAAATGGAGCATAAAATGCACTCACACTAAAAGCAAAAGAAAAGTGTGAGATGGAGCATAAAATGCACTCATACTAAAAGCAAAAGAAAAGGGTGAGAATGAGCATAAAATGCACTCACCCCTAGAACCACAAGCCCCATTTCACCTTTTGATGCATTGAACTCATGCTAAGTGGTGGAGATGTGATACATAAACAAGCTTATGGTAATAACATTCCTTGTTTTGACCTGAAAAATTATGAATGCTTAGAGCGAAAACAATGAGAGGGTATTTTTAATCTTGCTGCATTTTGATTGTTAAAACAATGAGTGCTTACTTTAGTCCTAAAATGTTCATGTGGTGGAATGCTTTCTCCCCTTGATTACTGATTTAACTTGGGATCATGAGGATTGGTGATTTGAGATTATTCTTTAACGAGTTAAAGAGGAGAAAGAAGTGAACAATGGAAGGATTATTAAATCTGGATTAAGGCATGTGAGAGGACAAGCATCATGTTGAGAGAGACTTTAAAAATCAGTAGATAGCTAGTTTGTTCCTATTTTATTTTTGCTTGAGTTTTGTCCTGCCCGAGGACCGGCAAAGTTTAAGTGTGAGGGGATTTGATGTGAATAAAAATTATCATATTTTTATCTCTGAATATTCAGTCCTTTTACACTTAATTAACACTTAATTGGACTCATTACTCTTGCATTTTGATTCAGAGCAAGGAAGAAGTCGTCAGAAGGAAGATAAGGCTAATCGGATGATTTTTCACAATTTCAGCACCGTTCAGTAATCCGAGCATAACTCTCACATCCGGACTCCAATTGAGCTGATTCAAAATGCACTGGAAAGATAAGAGAGAACTATACAACTTTCATGTTTTGGGTTTTAACTGATTCGGCCTGAATCGAGGTCGAAATCGGCCCACAATCGAAGCAAATCCGTAGTGAAGCCCAGCTCACAACTGAAGCCCAATTCGCAGAAAAGCCTTGTAGCAACCCAACTTATTAAAGAAGCCCAACTCGAATTCAATAATCCAGAGTCTTCTCAGATTTGAATTTCAAATGTAATTCTAAAAAGTTAAAGAAGATTGAGATCACTAGATAAGAGATAGGATAGGATTAGTTTAGAACTAACCTGGATTATCCATTCTTGAGATAACTCTAAATAATTGTAACAGCCCCTCCCCTTAAAACTATATAAAGGGGGGGGGGGGTGGTGGACCAGCACCTGAATTGTTCAATCTCTCTCTGAAACAATTAAGAAGACAATTAAGAAAGTTTCAAGAAGGAGATCAACAAGGCAATAAGGCTTCAAGAAGGAGGTGGCGGCAAGGAAAGACAAGATATCAGTTTCAATGGCGACATCATGAGTTTTTTCTTACCTCTTGTTTGTTTTATTTCCTCTATTATGAATTAATTTATTTATAGTTAGGGTTGTAGAAAGCCTAACCGTGATAATGAAATGATTTCAAATCTGATTTATCCAAGATTGTTATTTTCATATTGTCTATGAGTTATTATGCATAATGCGATTAGGAGTTTGGCCACATTTTAATTGATTTAGTTTATGTGAATGAATCGGGAGAGGAATTCATATAATGGACTGAATAATTCATGGTGTGAATTGAATGGTATATAGGAAATATATATACATGATTCATCTGAATATATAAGTTTTTCATAGAACTTAATGCATTTCTATTTAGAGAACTCTAGTTGAGAGATCGAAGGGTAACTTGATAGAAATAGATTTGATATATCTTGAGAAAGAATATTAAATAAATTTGGAAAAATTTCAGCTTTTGAAAATGATAAATTTTCTTGGTTAAAGCTCATCAATTGATATTCATTGGAATGGTTAGGCGGACCAATGGTCCTAGTCATTTCAATTAATCGTTGCAAATCCAGCTATTGATTGTCTTTGCTTTTATTTTTTTTCTTCTAATCTTAATTTTCAGTAGTTCTTATTGTTAAATTTGAAATTCGGTTGTCCAAATAATTAAGGAAKGATGTAGTTCTAATACTTATTTTGTTAAATCCCCGTGGGAACGATATCATTATACTACTTGATAACTAGTACACTTGTTAGAACTATAAAATCATAGCTATGAAAAGAGATAGGACATCAATTTTCTGTTGGGGGTCCTCGGCATGCTCTTGGGCATTAATGACAATAGCATCTTCGCAAGCAAGCTCTTGAGTATCAAACAGGGCAAAACCCTGATCGACACCGGCTACCTCTAGGAATTGATGCATCACACGCCTCTGACAGAGAGCGAATCCCTCCTGCCAAGAGTTGGTAGCATAGTCATCTATCTTGTTCTGATGAGCCTTCAAAGCTCTATACTCGGTGACACCCTCCTCCTTCATCCAAGCTATCTTCGCCTCAACCTCCTCAAGCCCCTTTTTCAGCACCTCCCACGCCTCTTTGAGATCATGGATGTGGTCCTTTAACTTGTGGATGGTCTCTTCCCTTTTCCTATTTGGGTCCGAGCTTTCCTTCTCCTGGTGTGGGCACTATGACTTTGCGGAGAATAAGATCGCCGGTTTTGAATTCCCTTCTTTGGACCTTAGAGTCGTAGTATTTGGCCATCCTTTGCTACTGTGCTGCAATCCTGATGTATGCTTGGTTCCATGCTTCTTCCACTAGGTATAATTCTGCACGGAGGTCTTCATTGTTCTACTCGTCGTAGAACTCGATTCAAAGAGTCGGCGAGCCTATTTCTATGGATATCATGGCTTCAGCCCCATAGGATAGGCTGAAGGGCGTTTCCCCGGTAGTTGTTCGTGGAGTAGTCTTATAGGCCCAGAGGATACTAGGCAACTCCACAACTACCTTCCCTTGGCCTAGTCAAGTCTGGTTTTTAGGCCGTGTAGTAGGGTTCAGTTGGTTACTTCGGTCCGCCCATTACTCTAAGGTCAGTGCACGGCTGTAGTCTGGTGATCGATCCCTAGGTTGGCGTAGAGGGCTTCGAACTTGTAGTTAGTGAACTATGCTCCATTATCTATGATAAGAACCCAAGCAATGTCAAATTGACAGACAATACCTTGCCAGAAGAAGTTCTGGGCATTATGTGCAGTAATGTGTGCTATGGCTTTGGCTTCCACTCATTTGGTGAAGTAGTCCACTACCACTAGGAGGAACTTTTTTTGTGCGACTGCGATGGGAAAAGGGCTAAGGATATCCATTCCCCACTGCCTAAAGGGCCATGGGCTAGTGATYGGCTTCAAGGGGATTACTGATTGATGATGGAGATTGGAATGCCTCTAATAGCTATTGCACTTTCTGACAAGCTAGGTTGCATCCTGCTTCATGGTCGGCCAAAATTATCCTTGCCAGAGTGCCTTGTGAGACAAGGTTTAGGTGTCAAGGTGATCTCCATAGATACCCTCATGTATCTCCCTGAGGACATATTCGACCTCAGAGGGTGGAAGACAACTTAGGTTGGGGAGAGTGTGTGAGCAGCGGTAGAGCTATCCCTGGATGAGGCAATATCGAGCTGATCTGTGCACAAGTCTCTTGGCCTTCGTTCGGTCTTCTAAAAGTATGCCATCCCAGAGGTACTGTACGATGGGGTCCATCCAAGATGGGCCATGCTGAACAGGGAGGATAAGGAGGGCTGTCGGTACAATATTTGGCTAGGCCAAGGTGTCCATCTGCATTGCCGAGTCAAGGTTGGTCTATGGTGAACTGGCTAACTTTGATAGTGCGTCAGCTCGGATGTTTTCAACTCAGGGAATTTGTTGAATATTCAATTGCTCAAGTCGTTGTATGAGCTCTTGCACCTTCTGTAAGTAGCTCGCCATGGTGGGGGTCCACGTCTCAAACTGGCCGTGGATGTGGTTGACTACCAGCTGTGAGTCACTGAAAGCTTCGACTTATTGGGCTCTGAGGTCTAGGGGAAGTCGAAGTTTGGCGATTAGGGCGTGCTCTAGTACCATGTTGTCTAGGCTGCCTTATCTGTTGGATGAACTATCTACATAGAGAGTCCAAATCTGCGGTGTTGGGGTCGGGTCTTATGTGATGAAGGTACATTATGCGAGAAAATCAACCAAGGATTGGACTTTGATGGTAGGCCAAGGAACATAGTCGATGTCAAATTTGCTTAGCTCCACACTCCACTTAACTAGGCAGTCAGATGCTTCTGGCCTCTAGAGTACTTGCTTGAGGGGCTGGTCGATAAGTACCCGAACATTGTGAGCTTGGAAGTATGGTCTAAGCTTCCTTGTCGAGGTGACTAACGCCAAGGCCACCTTTTCTAAGTTGGTGTATCGGGTTTCTATGCCACTAAGAACTTTGCTGGTGTAGTGGATCAGTCTCTATACCCGGTCTTCCTCCTTGACCAGTACCAAGCTGACGACCTCATCCTTGGCCGAGAGGTAGAGCAACAGCTCGTCCCCTAGGCTCAATTTTGTAAGGAGAGGCAGCGAGCTTAACTATCTCTTTAGATCCTAAAAGGACCATTCACACTCGTCAGTCCATTGGAAGTTCTTCAGGTGTTTGAGGGCTTTGAAGAAGGGAAAACCCTGGTCCGCTGATTTGGACATGAATTTGCTGAGGGTGGCTATTCATCTGGTGAGGCGGTGCACTTCTTTGTGTGTCCGAGGTGGCTACATGTCAAGGATGGTCTGGATTTTTTTCTAGATTAGCTTCAATTCCTCTCTACGTAACAATAAATCCCAGGAATTTGTTGGAGCTGACCTCGAAGGCTCATTTGGTTGGGTTCAACTTCATTCTATACATCCTGAGGGTGCCGAAAACTTCTTTAAGGTCAACCAGGTGGTGCTCGGCCTTCTTGCTTTTTACGAGCATGTCATCAACATACRCTTCAACATTCCGGCTGAGCTGATTCCTTGAAGACTTCATTCACTTGCCATTGATAAGTGGCACCGGTGTTCTTGAGGCTGAAAGACATAACCTTGTAGCAATACAATCTATGGTCAGTGATGAAGGCGGTTTCTCTTGGTCATCTAGGTGCATCTGAATCTGATTATAGCCTGAGAACGCATCCACGAATCTTAGGAGTTCATGCCTTGTCGTCGCATCGACAAGCTAGTCAATGAAGTCAATGCTGATCCTCTACTTCCCATTGGCCTTCTTTACCATTACCACATTGGCCAGCCGGTCCAGGTACCTTACTTCTCGAGTGAAGTCGGCGTCGAGCAACTTTTGGACTTCGTCAATGATCACCTGCCACTGTTCTACGACAAAGCTTCTCTTCTTCTGCCTGATGGGTCGATAGCGTGGGTTGACGTTTAAGTGGTGGGTGATGACCTTGGGGTAAATCCCCAACATATCCACCACCGACCAAGCGAACACGTGGCGTGGTCCCTTAGCATTTGTACTAACTCGTCCTGAAGACGGTCTCTCAAGAGAGAGCCGACCTGGACCGTATTTTCAGGGTCTTCTTCTGAGAGCGGCACTTGGACGAGGTCTTTGATAGGTTGGTCGTGTTTTGTCTTCATGTCATCCCGTAGATCTATGCTTTCGGTCGTTAGTGTTTCTGCGGTAGGGCATGGTCCTCAGTAAGAGGTTAAGTAGAATTGTAATGCAGCCCTTTGGTCTCCATGTGCTACTCCCACACCGTACTAGGTCAGGAATTTCGTTGTGAGGTGTAACATGGAAATCGAGGCCCGTAGAGTGCTCAAGGTTGGCCGACCAAGGATAGCGTTATACAAGGATGAGCAACGGACAACAATGAAGTCAACCATGGCCATTGTGGTGATGTCACTGTCTTCGATCAAAAAGGGGAGAGTGATCCTCCCGGTTGGCATGAACGACTCCCCAGAGAAGCCCATTAAGGGAGTGTTGACAGGGATGAGGCGGTTTCTGTTGAACGCGTCTTTGAAGAGAATGTCTGCCGAGCTACCTGTGCCGACTAGAATGCACCGCACTTCAAAATTGGCCACCTCGGCAGTGATCACCAGGGTGTCATCATGTAGGGTCTGGACCACCCGAAGGTCGTCTTCTATGAAAGTGATCGGGTCTTCACATCTTTTCTTAGGACCTCTATCGTCGATCTTGAGTAGCCACGCATACTTTTTGTGGCCTGAGCTGCTTTCTCCTTCGGCGGTGATCCCTCCTGATATTATGGCAATGACACTGACTGAGGGGGCCCGAGGTGGCGGTCTATTTCCTGGGTGTGGTTCTTCTTCTGCTGGCTTCTTGTCTTTGTTGATGAACCCACCGAGGTACCTTGCCTGATCAAGTCCTCAACGTGGTTGCGTAGGTCATAGCAATTGTCCATGTCATGGTCATGGTGGAACTCACAATATTTGTCACAGTTCCTTTTGTTGCCTTGGGTCTTCATCTTCTCGGACCAATGGACATATCTACGATCATGAATTTGCATCAAAACTTTAGACGTGGTGTATTCAGCGGCATGAATTTCCTATAGGTTAGTGGAGGAGTCCTTGGTCTGCGGTCGGTCTGGTGGTCCAGTCTCTTGTGATCTCTGTCCACACTCTCTATCCTGTGATCCTCGGTATCCCTTCTCTTTTTGTCGGGCCTCTCTTCCTTGTCTTTTAGCTATGCCTGTGATTCCTCCGCATTGATATACTTCTAGGCGTGACTCATCAACACAGCTATGGCTTGAGGGGGGTTCTTAGAGATGCTGAAGTTGAATGGAGAAGGCCGCAGATCATGTTGAATGGTTGTGACAGCTACTAACTGGTTTAGGTTCCAAACCTACAATGCCTTAGTGTTGAATCTGGCCAAGTAATCTTTGAGGGATTCTCCCTTCCTTTGCCGCACTTGAGTCTAGCCAAAGTTTTCTAGTGCTTTGGCTTGCTGTGAATTGAGCGAAAAATTGGTTCTCTAGTTGCTCCCATGATGCTATGTAGCACGGGGGAAAGGACAAATACCATATCAAGGTCGGACCTTTGAGAGTTGCTATGGAAGCCTTGCACATCAGGCCTTTGGATGAACCATGTAGCATCATCTGGGCTTTGAATGCTTCGATGTGATCGCCAAGGTCGATATTCCCATTGTACTTCTCGAATTGCGGCACCTGCCATCTCGTAGGGGAAGCTCGTCCATGATCTCTTGGATGAAGGGTGGCTCCTTGGCGGGCTGACCACTTGGTTGCACCGGCTGGACTATGGATGGCGCCATGCTCCTCTGGGCTTGGCTGCRCTCCAACTCAGTCAAGCGTTGTCAAAGTTCTCAAATTTCCACATCTCTATCGTCTGGAGTTGTGGCGTGTGCGGATCTTTCCTTCTTGGGCCGTGCTGGGTGGTCCTTGACCGAACTGGACTCGGCAATGGAGACTAGTTGATATGGTGTCCATTTACCAAGCCTTTCTTTGGTTGGGATCCGAGTACATTGGTGGGGTTTGCTGCGGTTATCAAGCTCGCGGGACCAAGCAGATGAAACTGATCTTGTGGTATCTTGCTTTTCTCGATCAGGCCGTAACCCGTCCTTGTTCGATCGATGCATTTTGGGGTCCTCGAGGCGAGGATCGGCCTTTGTACACATTGGGGCAAGAGGGGGTTTGGTCCGAGCGGGCGGCGCCATAGATCCCAATGACTGCATCATTGCCAAGATCTTGTCGCCCTTTTCTTGCATCCTTGGAACTAGGCAGGGTCGACTATGGCTTGGTGCTGAGGTTGCTAGGTTTTGTGGCACGGAGGACTGCAATGAGAGCAAGATTCCCGAGATGGGGATTGGCCTGTTGAGCGCTCATAGTTGTTTCTCGGCATCTTGATCAGTTCTTGATCGTGCAGAAAATAAAAGGGTTTTGGGAAGGATTTTTGTGTGTGTTCCATAGATGGCATCAATCTGATGTTGCTTGATCCTAGGTAGTGCAAGAATCGAGGTCATAGTTAGATAATCCTTGCCAACTGGGTGGAGTCAAGGTGGAAGGTGAAGGGATGAGAGATCCATCATATGGATGGCCAAACACTACAGGAAGGTTGGGCGAATTTTCAAAAATTTCTCTCTCCCATCTAGGAATCGCATTCTCTATTTTAGAAAACTGCATTTTCAATGATCAATCTTGGAACAAAACCGAACCAGATCTGAAACCAAAGGGAGGAGAGGGATATACCTAATACGAAGTAGCAGTAACTCCCAATGAAAGTGTTCACGCCCAAGGAGAAAACGAAAAACCCGTTTCCACTAAAGATGACACAATGTGTAGTGAAACAAGATCAACATGACAACTCTTCAACAAGAACCGAATTCTTTAACAAGAATGGAGTAAAGGGCTGGTGTGCACGACTTTAGATTGTTTCTTCAGCCAAAAAACAATATTAAGAACTCTTCTTGATCAATTCCATAGGTGGAGATCGAACTGGGTAGGGATAGCAAGAACAATGGGAGAATTTTATAGATTGATGTGTGTAAAACTAAGGAATTCACCCCCAATTTATAGTCTTCTTTGGATCAACCTCCTAATCTAATTAGAAGACAGTTTCTTGATCCAAATCTAATATTTGGATCTGGACTCTTAAATGGATAAGACTTATCTTATCGTTTCAGCTAATCCTAATCAGATTGTAAAATAATTCTTGCCTCCTTTTAATTAACCAATTTAAGCCCAGTTCAAAATGGGCTTTAGGCCCATTAAGCCTATGTGCTCATTTACACTTTTAACCARCTGCCCATTTAGTTCTCTTTGTATGGTGTGGAACCCTTACATTGATCTACACATCAACCACATGGGTTCAGCCTAGCCTTTGTTGCAAGGCCTGGTCGAATTCACTGTAGGAGACAATGAACACTTGAGTCCATCTCCATGTGCTTTTAATGGGCCCAACATTTATAGTAAATGGTCCCTACGTCCAGACACTTTATGAAAACCCAATGACTGTGGGTAGATGCAAGATTAGCCCATCAGGTATTACCCTCAAGACTAACCATCGTTCTAGATTTTCACATAGGCAATCTTGATTCTTTTGTGGACACTTGAGAGGAAAAGGGAAGCTTGAACTCAATCGAGGATGTACATGAGATCATCGAGGATGAGATTCATGCRACGATGACGTTCCTCCAAAAATGACAACAACTAGGGCCAGGAGACTGAGGGGGCTCAGTCTTAAAAAAATTTCTTCATGGGCATGATTGGAAAAGGAACATGGTCCTATTATCTTTCTCTTTGGCCATGAGCTCCATAAAAAGGAAGGAGAAGCAGATAAAGAAAACTAGGAAGAAAGAGAGGGAAGGGGAATTTCGCCGCTACTCTAGCTCTAGAAAATTTCATGGGCAACCTCTGAAATGGGCAAGGTTGGTGTTGAGGACAAAATTGGGTTTTCAAAAATTAAAAGTGTCACATGATATCCCATGTAAATGGAATGTGATGGCCAAGTAATGGAAGGGTAATATGTGTCATATTACATCATATCTTACTACCTTAGGGGAACTTTAACTAATTCTCAAATAGTTCAAGACTATCTTAAGTAATAAACCATTTAATATGATAAAAGGTATTAGAGATACGCCCAAATTCTTGACCCATTTGATCTGGAAATTTTGAATTTCTTCTCACTTGGATGAAAGAACAGTTTTATTTTTGGTCGGTCTCAAAAAAATATAGGCTTTATTAAAAAAATATTGGATATAGATTTAAATAGTAGATTTATTGGTAAGAAAAAAATTAAATACAATATTTAATGAGAGAATATTTTAGGTATTTGGTGATACGCACCACCCAGATAACCCCTTACCCAAAGAAGTGGTTGCAGGAATTGAATTTGCATCCATGTTAGAAAGAACTGGCTAACATACCAATTGAGCCATCCCTCAGTTGACATTTAATGAGAGAGAATGGGAGTTATGTGTGTATGTATGTATATTAATAAGGAATAYGCTACAGGAAAAATCAACATTTGAAACGAACAAAACCATTGCAAAAAGATACAAAAAAATGTTGCTAATGGCTATAGCAATTTAGCCACGGTTTTTTCTCGATGGCGGATATTGGCATGGCTAAAACCTATAGCCACGGATATTGTACACCATGGCTAAAAATATACGTATAGCCATGATTTTAACCGTTGCTAATAAAAAAAATTATTGCAACAAACTTATATTGTACTGTTGCTACAAATATCTACAGCAACGGTTTAGGTCGTGGCTACAAATATCTATAGCAACGGTTTTGGTCATGGCTACAAATATCTATAGCAAAGGTTTTAGCCGTGGCTATAAAATATGCAATATTGATGAACAAGTAGAGATAACAACCAGGAACGGAGCCAGGGGACCTAGGGTAGCCATGTCCCCCCTATGGTTCAGAAAATCTTCACTTTCTATATAAATTTTCCCCTCCCCCCCACTCTCTACTTCAATGGTTGGCCCCCTATGGCTCCGCCCTTGATAGCAACGGTTTTAGACAAAATCGTCACTTAAAATATTAACAATTCATTTAAATTATCATGGTTTTTTACATTAACGGTTGCTATAAAAATCTTATAGCAACGGTTAGTGTCAAAAACCGATGCTGCTGTAGAATAATCGTTACAAAATATAACTATTGCAAAACTTGCAACTGTATGGAACTTTTAACAACGGTTTCATCAACTGTTGCTAAAAGAGAATTAAGGAAACAAATGTCCTTGACGTAATCCAGTTTTACTGACTAAGGTTATATGGGAATATGCAAAAAATTTAGGTACTATTCCCAGATGGTGAGAAACATATTCCATTTTATGTCATGTCTTTTGCAAAAAAAAAAAAAATAGTTACCGATCTTTGTTTATATGGATCTGCAAGACAATGATATGCTGATCACTTGATTGTAAATGCCCCTGAAAGTTTGAAACCAAGGTTTAAAATACCAAAATATCAGGCCCCACAGTGCAGATTCCAGACTTCTTTTTTTTATCATTATGACAGTGGTAGTTACAGTTTCTACTATTCTAGTGAAACTTGTCACTGAGATATAAATATTATTAGTGGCCAAACCCAAAAGTAACTGAAAACATTCACTAAAAATGAAATATAACTGTAACCAACCACATTATTTTCCTGCTTTTCTTTTAATGATTTACTTTCCTGGTTTTCAGGTAACAATATGATACCAGACATTTACAGTAGTTCTAAATCTGGTGGCTCTGAAAAATAATGTTGATAACAGCACTCCATCTTTACAGTCCGCAACATATTATGATGAAACTTGTCACATCGGATGAGACCATCAACCAAATTGTTTATTACGAAATGGGTGCCATCTAACATCCAAAAGATCTATGACCCATCAAAATAGGTCTCAAATGAATAGAAATATCATCCATATGAATTAATATTGTCTTTGTAATATCTTCATTTGCTTAATGTCATGGGTATGAGTCGGCTACCTAACAATCAACTGGGCTACCAAGCTAAACCTGTTGAGGTCAGGCCAGATCARGCACCAAATAACCACAACCTGAACTGCATAAATTTTGAATTGCCTAGAGAGATTCATGTTGAAGCATACATCTCATAAGCACAAAAGGCTTGTCACACAAATCTTTGTGCCGCACATGATGAAGATTTTGGGGAGGATGTCTGCAAATTGTTCTTTTGAGCTAACATATGGAGTACACACTTCTCCGTTTTCAAGTTTCTCTCTAATAAAATGTTTGTCCACTTCAATGTGTTTCGTCCTATCATGTAGGACTAGATTAGCAGCAATATTGATGGCAGCTTTATTGTCATAGTAGAGTGACATAGGATTGCTCATTGTAAAACCCAGTTCACCTAACAGATTTCTTATCCACATGATTTCAGCAACCCCATGAGCCATCGCTCTATACTCTACTTCAGCACTAGATCTAGCCACCACACTTTGTTTCGTCCTATCATTGATTGCTCCTGCCCAATCTGCATCAGTATTTATTTCCACCTTTAAGTGACTATGTTTCTTGAACAACAAACCAGCTCTGAAAAACTTCTTGAGGTATCTCAAGACCCTCTCTACAACTTCAAAGTGAGTTATCCTAGGATTGTGCATGAATTGACTAAGGACGCCCACTGCATAGGCAATATCAGACCTGGTCATAGACAAATACAAAAGTCTCCCCATGAGTCTTTGGAACTTCTTCACATCTTTCAAAAACTCTCCCTAACTGTCTCCCAGATGATGATAAGATTCAATTGGTGAATCAATTGGTTTTATTCCCAATTTGCYTGTATCTTCTAGCTGATCTAGTACATATTTCCATTGGGAAATAAAGATGCCCTTGTGAGAACGGGTAACTTCAATACCAAGGAAATAACGTAAGGGGCCTAGATCTTTCACCTCAAATTGAGTGGCTAAGAATTTTTTTAGTCTCTGTATTTCAGCCTCCCAATCTCCTGTAATTACTATGTCATCCGCATACACAATAAGATATGCAATTTTCCCTTCACCTCTTTTCGCAAATAGAGTGTGATCTAACTGGCATTGTTTGAACCCCATCTGTTGAACTACTAAATTGAACTTACTAAACCAAGCCCGAGGTGATTGTTTCAACCCATATAAAGATTTCTTCAACCTGCACACCTTTTGTTCACTGCCTTTGGCACAGAATCCTGGAGGTTTGAGTGTCAGGTTCCACGGCTCTTGAACTCTGCTGGCTTTTATGGCGACGATGAAAACCCGGAATGGAGGAGGATCGGGTAAAGGAGGTAGTTGAGTTTGAGTCGTCTGTTTCTCCTCAACCCTACTCTCCCCCTGAGGAGAAACCGAGAAAAAAGGTTGATGCTCAAACATCAATGGAGACTTAGTACTTGCGAGAGGTAGGATCATAACAGCAATACCCCTTTTGAGATGAAGGGTGACCAAGAAAAACACAAGGAATAGCCCGAGGATCAAGCATACCTCGAGTAGGGGACGGATTATGGACAAAGCAACGACACCCAAAAATACGCATCGGAATGGTGGACAACGGAGTTGTAGGAAACAAAAGCTGATGTGGGGCCTTATACTCCAGTAACCGAGAGGGCATTCGGTTGATGATATATGTAGCACACAAGACTACATCCATCCAAAAGCATTTTGGCACATTCATATGAATTAATAAGCCACGAGCTACTTCGAGAAGGTGACGATTCTTCCGTTCAGCCACACCATTCTGTTGGGGTGTCCTGGCATAAGAGCTTCGCTGAAGTGACCCACTCGAAGCAAAAAACTCCGTGAGATCACTATGGAAGTATTCCTTCGCATTGTCCGACCGGAAGATATGGATTTCTGTTTGGAACCGAGTGAACACCATGCGTTGAAAATCTTTCACAATTTTTGGCACTTCATCTCGAGATCGCATAGGGTAAACCCAGGTGTATCTAGAATAGTCATCAATCAAGGTAATGAAGTACTTATATCCAGCATCAGTAGGTAGAGTAACAGGGCCCCAAACATCAGAATAAACAATATGAAATGGAAATTCAGATATTTTATTTCGTAAAGGTAAAGAACTTGTACAATGCTTACTCAATTGACATGTCTGACACTATAACTGACTCACTGACAAGGACTCAAACAACTTTGGAAACATAACTTGTAATGACTCAAAAGAAAGATGACCTAGAAGACTATGCCATAAATAGGCTTGACTCTCACTTGACAAACTCAAGGACTCTGTAGCCACAAGACCAGATTTATTCTCCAACACGTAGAGACCATCCACCATGCTTCCTCTACCAATCGTCTTCCCCGAGGCCAAATCCTGAAACACACATGAAGACAGAAAAAAAGTGACTGAACAGTTCAAGGAATGAGTTATACTACTAATGGGCAGCAAATTAATAGGTAATTTCAGAACATGCAATGCATTAGAAAGGGTAAGGCCAAGTGAGAGAGGGATGGTACCTCGGCCAGCTATGGTAGAAAAAGAACCATCAGCTAGTCTTACCTTATCTCTCCCAGAGAGAGGGTTATATGTCTGAAATAAATTTGACTTACCGGTCATGTGGTTTGAGGCTCCAGAATCGATAACCCAAGGAGAATCAGTGGTATGAGATGACACATGGAATGTTGTGGCARCATTACCTGATGTAAACGCAAACGAGGTAGAGGGAGTAGGACTAGAATCCATCTGGCGGAGAGTCCTACCATACAAGTCTAAATGTTCACGAAAGGAGTTGATAATTTCTTCCTTAGGGTTAGAACTGGGATGCCTCTCCTGAGTTATCAAAGGACTAGTCTTTGTCGATGCCATATTAGCTGAGTTATACTTTTTCTGATTCTGTTGGCTTGGTTTCTTGCTCTGATCAGGTGTTAAATTCTTACCCAAATCCTGTGACCATTTAGGTTTTCCATGGAGATCCCAACATGTATCTTTCGTGTGTCGTGTCTTCTAGCAGTGAGTGCACCAATGTTTACTCTTATCATCTATTTTTTTCTGAGAGTCGCCCTTTTTAAAACCACCTCCGACATTTGTATGAGTTTTCCCAAACAACTAGGGCAACTGACTCCCCTTCTACACAATTCATCACACTTCTTCTACTCTCTTCTGACTACACTAAGGCATACACCTCCTGAACAGATGGAAGGTCTTTACTACCCAAGATCTACACCCTGATGGACTGATACGAAGGATTCAGCCCTAGGAGGAAGGCAAAGACTCGTTGCTGAGATACAAGTGACTTATATGCCTTTGCATCTTCATCACACTTTCAATTCACATTCTGATAGTGATCAAGTTCTTTCCATATCGATGTCAAATCAGAATAGTACATCGAAAGACTCCTCTCTCCCTGCTTGCAATTGGAGGATTCAACTGCTATATCTTGGCATAGTGTCTCTGCTCTGAATAGGTGGATTTCACTTGTTCCCATATCTCACAAGCAGTCTCATCCCACATAAAGGTCTTTCTTACTTGTGGCAGCATGGAAACCAAGAGCCAAAACATCACCATACTATTCTCTTGGTTCCACCTATCATATTCAGCACTTCCGTACTTCGGTTCCTTCACTCTCCCATTGTTGTATCCTATTTTCCCCCTAGCAGTGATGTAGAGTTTTATTCCCCTAGACCACTCAAGGTAGTTCAGACCATCAAAGGGAATAACAGCCATGGGAAAACTCATATCCATTCCTCCAGTCACTCCATTGTGGCTCACTGAAATTTCTGAAGTAGCAAAATTCTCAGGYGACATAGTCAAAACAGATAATTAGTCCCAAACACCGGACTTATGGCCCCTCCTTACTCAACAAAAAAAATGCTCCACTCAGTCCACACCAACACACTTGGGTTTGACAATAGCTTGAGCACAAATAGTACTAATATCAGGACAAAACAGAGGCAATATTTGGCAGATTTCAGATCTGTACGGTTTAACAGTCCTAACCTACCAGCCTTCTAGAATGTCTAAAACCATTAATCAGCAGGAGAAATCCTTAACACTTATAATCAAGTCAAATAATTGAGATGACAGGTCATCCTTGACCTACAGTCGCCTTAACACATGAACAGGATCACACGATCACAAAAAAACAGAGGTATAAAAGTTTGACAACATTCAACAGCCCAGATTCATTGGGTTTTTCACTTGGTACACAACCAAGGATAGTAAAGAAAAAAAATGGAAGAACTGTACCAGTTCTAGATCTGTTTTCCACAGTCCAGATTTAGATCTCTATTCCGCTCAGATTCAGCAAGTCTATTCGATCTGTTCTCTCAGTGAAGTTTGTTCGATTTGTTCTCTTAGTCAGTATTCCTGCTCTGATACCATCTTGACAGTATGGCCGGCCAGAAATAGGAGGAAGAGAAGAGAAGAGAAGAAGAAGAAAGAAGAGAGAAGAGAAGAGAAGAAGAAGAAAGAAGAGAGAAGAGAAGAGAAGAAGAAGAAAGAAGAGAGAAGAGAAGAGAAGAGATTTGCAATGTAACAGGGCTGGTGGCGCCAGTTTTAATTATAATATATATAGGGCGGTAGAAATAACAAGAGAAAAAACCCTTGTGCCCCTGCTATAAGTAAGTACATTAACAGTCATAACAGAAGTAAAAAAATAGAAATAAAAAATGCTTTAACAATCCAAACAGACCCTAACACCAACAACTAAATTATTTCAACAAATACTTTACAAAATATTCATGGCATAGATAATTAATTAGGTAGGAATTTTCTTTTTCTTTTTGTAAGTTATATGTGTTCCTTTGTATGGCTCAGTTGAATGAGCCAAGATTCATGGCTTCTGGGTTTGTCTTTAAGGGTGAAGTCTGGGTGCTGGGTGGCAGGCGACTTGGAGGGGCAGGACTAAAGATTGTTTCTTCTGGGGCTAGTATTCATGCCCAAGCTACAGAAGTGGCATCTAGTGCTGGAGATGTGGCCGAAGCACCTGCAACGGACTAGGCCCTCTATGGAGAATGGTGTCAGAAGGAAAATTCTAGGAGTTGGGGAAAACAGTCTTTGGGCCTTGACTGAGGAGCCATTCATGATATTTGAGCTTGAAACCAGTGTAGAGATGGCTCTGAAATGGGCTAGGCCCTCTGAAGAAACTGTATTCAGAGCTTGGCTTGGATGGGTTTCAGCGACTAATAGACAGCACCTTAATACATTGTAGAGGAAAGAAAGTGGGTCCTTTTTTACTTCCCACTCCTGAAGCTAAGTTATTCCACTTTTGATCAGCTCAATTTCTAATTAGTTGAACAGATAGAGAGAAAGGAACTCATAGACTTATGAGTGTTGAGTCTGCTAATTGCTGACTGCTGATGTTTTGGGTACATCTATGGTGAAAAAGACTACTAAACATAGTAGTTATCGTTCATAATCCTAAAAAAAACAGTTAAAAAATGACAATTTACAAATAGGTCAGGAAGATAGACTAAACACTTCTTAGACTACTAAACATAGTGGTCCTATCATTCAAATATATCTTATAAAAACACTTGTGCAAGTTGAACACTCCGGTTCAACCAGAATGTTCTTTCATACCAGATGCTAGAAATATTGTTATCCTGCATTCCATATAACCTATTTCATGCATTCCCTAAACCTTGTTGCTCCACAGATTGGGCAAGGACTTACCCCTTCAAGATGACATGAAAATGATTACAGCATGGAGATTTGAAATTTCTTTTGATACTTGTGAGGATATGAAATTTTCACAAATTATAACTGTGCACCCCCTTCTTGTGCCTGTTTGGAGAATGCAAATATCCAATATAGTGCACTATACCATCAATTTTGGGTCTCTATAACCAACACTAATTGATTAGCACTGTACCATGGACAAAAAATAACAAAAAAGGGGAATTAATGAAATCTGGTTCCAACTATTATTGATCTTGCGAAGGGTGGACTGGTGGAGTTGGTATGGACCTAACCTCTGGCATTTCTTGAGCAAAGTGGCTTCTCTCAGACTCAAACCTGTGTTTCTCCAATTAATGATTCCTCTTTACAAGAACAGGAACATGGAGAGACAGAGTATACACAAA
>NW_010729109.1:2985781-3009170 GCF_000365185.1 Nelumbo nucifera
AAGAAAAGCTGGCCCTTAAGTCCGAGAAGCTGCGCGCCACACGACACATCCTGAGTGAGTATGGAAACATGTCAAGTGCTTGTGTTCTGTTCATATTGGATGAGATGCGGAAGAAGTCGATTGAGGACGGGCTCAAGACCACTGGAGAAGGGCTCGAATGGGGTGTGCTGTTTGGGTTTGGACCAGGGCTAACAGTTGAGACTGTGGTGCTTCACAGTATCGCTGTCTAGAGAGAGAGAGATGGAGGCTCCAAAATCTCTCTAACCGAATGAATAATTAAATTTGCATTTTGTACTTCTTTTCTTTCCCCTCTCAGCTCAAATAAGATGTGGGTTGTTTGTGTTTGATTTGGTTTTATAATTGTAGTGATGTTGCACAATCCGCCTACTTCCTGCTGGAGGTGATCTGGCTACCAACAACGATGGGCTTGATGGACCTGCAAAACATGAATCAGGGGACCCAGGGTGGCTTACCCGGCGAGGTCGCTCCGATGCTTAAGTTAGCGCTTGATTGAGAGCTAATAGTAGTCTTAGAATGCAAGAGAGCTAGAGAGCAGAGATTACGCGTACCCCTCACCCCCGGGGGTGGAGCCTTTATATACTAGTATCCTTGCGGGTTCCGTGGAGTAGTTTCGGGATTCTCACTGCAATAGGATCCGTTTCCGTGTTAATTAGGGATAACGCTACCAACCGGTAAGGTTAACCATTTCCGCCTGAATCGGGGAGTGGGGAGATAATATTAGCCGTTACAAGGTATGATCCCGTAAGACGCGAAGTATGGTGACGAGATCCTCGGGGTTGCCATGCAGTGGTCAGTCAGCGTTGCCTGAGCTCATGCTCTTTAGATCCGACCTGATATGAATGCCGAAGTGCCTTAGGACCGAGGTGGTCCTGATGTGACCTTGCACCGAGGTAGACTCGTCCTGAGGTGGATTCCTCTTGAGGTGGTCTGGTTGTACGAGCTCGACCCATCGCGGACATGGCGCATCGGGTTGAGCTGTTATCCTGCTAGTTAGGTGGTGTCCACGTGTCCCCCTATTACTAGATCGGGCCAAATTATCTTTAATTTATATTTATATAGATATACTTGGCTATGTCTCCATATCAAGTATAATCAATTTTAATTTGCATTTCAAATCTAGTCTAGTTCTATGCAAGATCGATTTCACAATTTCAAATTTCACAATCACTAGGAAATTTGTTCCCAAATTGGGTTAGAAAAAATTTAGAAATTTGACCATGTTTAATTTGATTTAAAACCCTTACAAGAGTGGTATCAGAGCACTAGGTTCAATTCTTGGAATGAATAAATCAGATTTGAAAGAAACATCAAATTGGCATGAACTAGTCTAGACAATTTGACCTAATTAGCATATTAACTGGGCCAATGGTCTAAAATTTAATCTTTATATTTTCTAATATTAATTTGAATGATTCTATGGTGAATTCTTGAATTATTAGGCTGAAGGTGTGTGGATATTGAATTCTTTTTTGGTGGCAAGTTCAGTGCACTTCATGCAATTTTGATATTAATGGTTTGTAATTAATTAACTTTTTTTTTAATTTTTCTAGATAAGATGTATTAGGGTTTTTCCTAATGTAATCATTAGGAATTAGGGTTTTCTAAGTTTGTTTACATTGGAGAACAGGTTAGAGATCGAAGAGAATGATAGAGAACAAGATCAAGGTAGAGATAGCAGATTGATGGTGTAAGTACATAGTGATCGGTAAGACCATCAAAGTACAAAGGGTGTCAAACCAACGCTACATGGACCCCTGCGATGAATCTAGAACCCATCGCACAGATTTATGATGAACCTGAACATGCGTAGAGTTGCGATGAACCCAACACCATTATAGAACTGCAGAATCACAATAGGTCGGGAATAAGATTCTCCAATAATGGAGAATCTTTAAATTGTGCATGTGGCTTAATACGCCCACCAAACGATGTCACTCATGCCACATCAATATAATAGGGTCGCATATGGAGAGAATCCAAAGGGGATAAGATTCTCCAATAATGACCCCATTAATAGTCAAACAAAAGGAAATATCTCCTTTCCAAACAGAAACGATTCTCTTTCCTAACAGGAAAGAACTTATTCCTAGATAACTTTAACTTTCTCTCTATAAAAGAGGGAGAACAATTCTTCCCCAGGGGAACACAAGAGAATGATAGCTCTAACTTAGGGTTTTTGAGAGGCAGCCAACTCCCTTCTCTTCTCTCTTCTCCTCTCTTTCCCGTTGCCATATCTGGACCTTCGGAGATTGACTAACCTCCTTCTCACCATGGTGATTACATTAGAATCTCTAGCTAATTGACTAAGTGTACCCTTACTGTTTAAAAATTGACTAACACTACCCCTACTATTTTTGACAATTGACTAATACTTCCCTTCTCGTTAGTTCCCGTTAATTGAAAGATGAAAAGACTATTTTACCCCTATTATTTCTAAGAACCAACGAATGAACCGTCACACCTTTCATCCTCTTTCATCTTCAACAATGGAGTGCTCTGTTGAAAATGCAGAGTGAACCAAATAGGGGTGGCAGTGACGGCAATGGCAACCCCTTGTGAAACCCCTCTCTCAGAATTGTATGCACATTGGGCCTAGGAAACCCGAAAACGGAAGCCCACAGACCGGAGGACCCTTCTCTTCTTCTTCAACAGAGCTTGTAAAACCCCTTATTCGGTTCAATTGTTCTCTCTCTTCATTGCCATTGGTTCACCAGGGGACCCTTCATTTCAATAGCGGCAATACCCAATGAAACCCCTCTCTCGAAACTATATGCATGTTGGGCCTTGGAAACCCAAAAATGAAAGCCCACAAACCAGAGGACCCTTCTTTGCTTCTTCAACAGAACTTGTGAAACCCCCTGTTCGGTTCGCTCATTCTCTCTCTTCATTGCCATTGATTCACCGGAGGACCCTTCATTGCGGCGGCGGCAACACTCTGAACAACAACGACAGGGGATCAATAACTAATTGTTTTTCTTTCCCTTCTTCTATTTTGTTTTAGTCCTGAAAGTGCTAAATCTGTTGATGGAGTAGTGATATTTCCATCCCACTATGGGGCAATAATCAGTTGTGAAAAATCATTATTATTTCTTTAATTAAGAAGTGGCCTTTAATGGTAGAACATTAATTCAAAGTGGTGCACACACATTACATGCAGATCTCTCTGAGATGGGTATACCAGCAAGGGGTGGGTTTGTTGGTGAAAAGTTGCAACAAGGGGAGGTTGAAGAAGAACCTTGATATATTCAATTGGGCATTGAGGGAGGAGGAATCTAAGAAGATTAGTCAGATCCCGCAGCATAGATTATGCACTGCAGATGTTTTTGTCTCGGAGGATGGGCTATTCAAGTCTGTGGAGGAGCTCTGGGATGGCGAGATGTAAGAAAACTAGAGATCAATGTGCGTACATGCATGGTATCGTCAATCTCTACTCAAACCAAAAACAACAATGGCAATCACCGCTGCCGCTGCAATTCATCTGAACATGGGGTAGCATACGAGAAGACTGGTTTTTCATTCAGACATTGAGACCAAAGATAGGAGCGGCAACTAGAGGAGCATTCACATGATAATGATAAGAGTGGTTTTCAGTTGAACACCGAGACCAAAGACGGGCGGAGGGGGAGGTCTGAGAGAGAAGTAGAGGCAGAAGGGGTGGTCTAAGAATGGAGAGAGAGAGAGAGAGAGAAAGTGGGGGTTCAAGGGACGAGGGTAATATTGGGTTTTGAAAAAATCTTATAAGTCACATGGGATTATATGTGTAGAGATCGTAATAGAGATTTAACGGATGTTAACGACAGGGGTATAGTCAGTCAATTGTTAGAAACAGTAAGGGTAGTGTTAATCAATTTCTAAATAGTAAGGGTACACTTAATCAATTAACTAACCATAAGGGTAGTTTAATAGATTTACCAAATCCAAAATCATATGTATGTGTATCCCATAAATCCAAATCCAATGATACCAAGATCACCCAAATTTGACACCATTTACCCCTTCATCCTAAGACACGAAAGCATTGTAATAATTATTCTTGTTAAAAAGCTCCAAATGATCAACACAAATATCAAACTTAAGTTAATTGTTTAAGTTCAAAGTTCAAGTCCTTAAACTATTCTTAGAAATTTTGCATCCACCAAATTTCAATGAGTAATGATGATCCATCTCAACGAATTCCTACAATAAAAAAGGAAATCCTTGGCTTAAAATTCAAATAAAAGTAAATATAAATAAATATAAGTTAATAACGCTACACTTACTAGATCAACTTGTTTTAATTCTAGATTCACATAATCTTTCATCCTTTATTTCTTCCTTAGCAACATTTAAAACATATAAACAAAAATCATTAATAACATGATAGTGTAAACAAGAATGTAAAGAAATCTTTAAATTTGTTTAAATTAACTTATTTACTTTAAAAAAATGTTCTAATCATCTTTTTCCACACATCAAAGCCTCTACAATTTATGGTTGTAAGAGTGCACGATATTTATGAATGAATTTACTAAAAGTACTAAAAGTTGCCTATGATGCCACAATAATCACTAGCTAGAACATCATGGACCATTACTACAAGTTTAAGATGTTTAGTTTGGTGTAACTTGCAATATCATAATATATCAAATTCTTTGAATCGAGGAAATAAGGATTCTTTCAAATATAAATCAAGTTTTAACTTTGTAGGAATTGTATCAGAAGTTAAACCCACATCCACACACCATTTGCAAAAATCGTCATCATCACCATCAATGTTATGAGCCTCAACCTCATTAATACTTGAACCAAGTTGCCACTACCTCTTTTTATGAGGGAAGCCTGTGACTGTGATGACACTAAACTACTTAATGCTCCTCCATTCTCCATGAAGATATCAAACAAATACATTCTAACTTTTAAAATGTATTTGAACGTTTCAAAACCAAAAATCTTATTATAGTAAAACTTAAGATTCTGCATCTAGAATTTAGGATTAAGTACAACTACAACTAGTAAAACCATATTGCAGTCTTTCCAATATTTGTTAAAATTTTTCTTCATTTTAGATGGCCTTGATCTTAAAAGCTAATCCCACTATTTTCCTATTTCCACAACATAAGATTGATTTTATAAACATTCTTGAAAAAAATATTAGCAATTGAGTAAAATGCATTAATAGTGTCATAAAAAATTAATTTTCAAACAATCATAAAGATCTTACCCTATCCTCCACTTCTCTAAGACAAACACATATTATAATCCCTATCAATATTAGGTAAATGAATAAATGCTTCTTTCAACCTAATACACAATCCAACATTTTACATGTAGAGTTTCATCTATGAACTATAAATATTTCATACCTAACACTCTTTCTTAACTTTGCAATGACACTAAAACCTATCCAAACCCCTATTACACAATGAAATTAAAAACATGTGCAATACAACAAACATAAAATAATTCACCAAAAAGAGGAAGAAAGTATTGATCATTAATATGCTTTTTTAAGTTCCCTAACCATAACATCATTATTGGAAACATTATCTATTGTTATGAAAACAACTTCTTATCAAGATTCCATTCTACAAGTGCATCCAAAGTGACTCCGAAAAGGGTCTTTCCATAATGAAGAGATTTCTTAACAATAAAAGAAAGAATCTTATGATTCAATACTCAATCATCATCAATATGATGAATGGTCACAACACAATAACACAACCTTTGAGTTGAAGTCAAGTTAGTAGTGATATTAAACTAACAAGAAAGTGTATCAAAATGCTTATACAAGTTTTCCTTTTCTTTTTGATACACTTTCAAACAACCATTTCTAATAGTGGTCCTTGAAATCATCTTGAAAAGATGGGTTAAGACCGGAAGTGAATGTTTAAAAAATAATTCTCAACAATATTGAAAGGGCAACCATAAGATGTTACAAATTTCACAATGTTCAATCTACTTTTTTCAAGATTGAATTTAAAACGTTCAACAAGAGGCTTCCCACTACATTTTTTGAAACTATCAACATTTATTGGAAGAAATCATTATATCTTTTCACATTACACCTTGAAAGATGGTTTTTCAAATGAGTTGTGCCACTTCTGTTACCCCAGACAAATGCTTGGCAACAATGCTTACAAATAACATCTTCAACACTAAATGATTTTTTTATTAAATCAAATTCCTTTCACACTATAGAAGTCACTTTTTGTTAGAACTTGAGGTAGATTTAGAGGCATCAATTGTATCATCAATATTCATATCCTCAATAGCTACAACAATTTATTCATTTTTAGAGGAAGTTAGCTTGGTCATATTTAGAGAAATCTTGGTGAACAGTTAACAATGGCATAAATAAAGAACCAAAGGTTAAACAAATTGTATATAAAAATCACTTAATATCTAAACACTCTTATAATTAACATGAGATTCAATATAAACACAAACATACCAAACTAGGACATTTTCCTTAAAAGAAAAGGATAAATATAATTTAATTATATAAACCATAATAATAATATCAAAAAATATGTGAGAATTAAATAGCAAATATATTCAATTTAATAGAAACCATAAATCCAAAAAAAATTAACTATCAAAATACTCTAGTTTATATTAATAAGAAAAAAATAACAATCAAGCATGTTTAGTTTTTTTGAGAAAATAGAAACATATTTGAGAAAATAGAGAATAAAAGCATATTCAGACTATAAAAGATGGAACATTAAACATCAAACATCAAAACATTAAGAAAAAAAAATATTAGATTAAAGTAGAACATTAACAAAAATATTAGACAAACTAGTCATTAAACATCAAAAGTATTCAATCTAATAAGAAACAAAACATAACAATAAAACTTAAAGATAGAGATTTAAAACTTTCATAGCAAAACACTATGTTCAACTTGAGAGTTGAGACCTTGTACATCATTTAAACAAGTTAAGAATTTAGGAATAATTTGATAAATGACAATGGTATTCTGTATGCAAACCAAACAATATATAAAATCATAACATATTAAAAATGAGATTGAGGTCTAAAATCTCAAATCTCATGTATCATGACTCTCACTTGACCTTGAACAACCAACAACGGCAAAGATGGGATTGATGTCAATAAGTGAAACACTATAAGTAGGGGAGAAAAATAGTTAGAACATTTGGGGTGATGATGCAAGGAGGACAATGACACCACCAGTGGCCAAAGATGAGTGATTCGATGAAAAGGGAAACAGGAGAGTAGGATAGGGGAGTTGGAGAAGAACAAACCAATGAGGCAATAAAAGATTCAATGAACTGTTGTTAATCAATAATTGTTGTTTCAACAATTCATCGATTGGTGGTGATCTACAATAGCTGGCAACTTGTGGCCAGGGTTTTGGTTGAAAAGAGTAGAAGAAGAAAACCAAAACCTAAGGGGGAGAACCTAAGAACCCTTTATTTTACCAATCTATTGGTTTTTTCTATATTCCAATTATAGGTTTATGCCATTAATTAAACTTACAACCATTTTATCATATATAATTTAAAACACACAGGGCAAGGAGCCCCATGACAATTGATCATTGCCTCTTTTCTTGGACCCCCCTTCTTATATAAACATCAATAACCGAGCCTCAGAGCTCGATTTAGTAGTTTTTTTATGTACAAACTCGCATTTTGAAGTACTGAAATACAACTCTTCTTTTGACCACCTCGCGTACGACAATTTTCCTCATAAAAATATTCCTAGTGTAGGTTCTCCCGAGTAGGGTTGTTCATAAGAAGACCCAACCCGACCAAACCGACCAACCCGGACCGACCCAACCCGAGTCGGCTGGGTTTTCTTCAGCACCGGTCGGTTTCAGGTTGTAAAAAATCATAAACCGACCCGAACCAAACCGACTTAGTAGTTAGTAGTTAGTTCTTAGTTAGTAGTTACAACCTACTTAGTTCCTACTAAACTAAGTTGTCTCTATCATATTTACAACCTAACCTAATTTCTAGTCTTCTAGTTAGGAATGACATTAATGGAAAGTATTGTAAGACAACTAGATAAGGAATTTTTTTGGAAAAGTTTAAAGAAAAGAATCAAAGGATCCTAATTTTTTTGGTCTTTTACACCAAATAAGCAACCAATTACAATTAGAATTAGGTGTCCTTTTTTACATAAATTAGAATGTTTCTTGAAATATACAAATTTCAATCTTCTTTCTCTAAAGAGTTTGACTTTCTATTTTCTTGATAATTTCTATTCTAACTTGGTCCGCCCCTACCAATTCTTTCTCTAATAGAATTAGGTGTCCTTTTTTACATCAAATTTCAGTCTTCTTTCTCCAATCTACCAATTTATTACCATGGTTGAACTTAGAGCCGAAACCGACCCAACCCGACTCAAACCGACTAGGTCAGTTTTGCTTAAAACAGGGTTGGTTTTGGTTTCAATTTCAGGTGACCCAACCAAGTCGGGTCGGTTGGAAAAATCTCAATAAACCAACCCAACCCAACCCGTGAACAACCCTACTCCCGAGGTGCCCAACTTCTAGAACAACTAGGCATGGTTTGGGGTAACCCGAGGCAACTGTGAGCCAAAGCAAACAAGCACAATAAGGTATATGATCCGAACTGCCTATGCGCCATTAAGGCATAAATAAGGTTTACCCGCGCTGCCTATATGCTTAGAAGCGATTGGGTCTTATTTTATCGTGGCACCGAGGTTGTTAATAGCTCGGCATCGTGGCCCTTAGGCTTAGAGTGACTCATCGTCCAATCTTCGATGTATCATTTAATTGACGTGTGGCTTGACCAATTCACCTAAGCGAGTGGTCACTTGTACTTAGAAAATTTTTTATGTGGCAGATGCCTAACTCCTGAGCTCATAAGTAGTACTTCCTTAGATTGTCAATGTTCTAAGCACGGGCACTTGCCACCCTTCCTATGACTTGAACTCGTACATCCCATCACCAAATACCTGTCGTACTTTATAGGGACCCTTCCAATTTGGTTCAAGCTTAACTACACCCGGCTTAGGTACCATTACTTTCCGAAGTATGAGGTCGCTAACTCGGAAGTGGTAGGCCGTAGTTCAGGTATAAGCAAGGTTTACATACTTCTTTGATCAGGTCAAGGTTGGTCCTTAACTCATCGTCAATCACCTCATCATCGTATGACTTTAGCAGCAAGGTCAGTACTTTGATATCAGTTGGGATGGTGGCCTCCGTACCATGCATTAGGTTGAACAAGGTTTCTCCAATTGTAATCTTGATGGTAGTTCAGTAGGCCCATAGGACACTAGGCATCTCGTCGACCCACAAACCCTTTGTTCATGAAAGTCGAGCTTTGAGTTCGTGGAGGATCGCCCTGTTCGTCACCTCGACCTGACCATTCCCTTGTCGATGCGCCACTGACATGAAGTTCTGCTAGATCACCATCTCAACACACCAATTCTAGAACTTGATGTCTTTGAACTGCTTCCCGTTATTGGGTATCAACACCTTCGGGAGTTTGAATCTGCATACAATGTTCCCCTATAAGAAATTCTATACATTCCAGGTTGTGATTTTCACCAATGGCTCAACTTCCACCCACTTCGTGAAATAGTCAACTGCTATGACCAAGAATCTTCTCTGCCCGATTGTAGATGGTAATGCACCGAAGATTTCTATCCCCCATTGTGCAAAGGGCCACGGGCTAGTCCGATACTTCATGTTAGTAGTGGGCTGATGATGGATGGCGTGCCTTTGGCAGTTGTCACACTTCTGAATGAGCACGAATGCATCCGCCTTCATTGTAGGCCAATAATATCCTTGCCTTAGCACTTTTTGGGCGAGCGCCCTATCCCCTATGTGTTCTCCATAGAGACCATCATGGATCTCGTGTAGCACCTAGCTTGTCTCTAAAGGTCACAAGCAGTGTAAGTAGGGGAGCAAAAAGGATCGCCTATATAGCCACCCACCAATGATGACATAGCGAGCTGACTGATGCTCTACCCTCCAAGCTGCACTCCATTCTGCAAGTAGGGTCCCATGGAGAAGATAATCAGCAGGCGGGTCAACCCAACTCGGTTATACTAGCAATACAGGTATGATTCTTTTGCTTTCCTGATAATGCTAGGTCATGGTAGGTCTTCGATGTACACCATCCACATGAAGATATAGCTCGTGCTGGCCAGCTTAGAAAGCGCATTGACCTCAACATTCTCCAATCTTGGTACTTGCTAAATAAACCAAGAGTGGAAGCCGAGCAAGAGTTCCCTTACATTGGCTAGATAAGCCATCATGGCAGGTTCTCGAGCCTCGTACTTACAATTCACCTAGTTCATGACTAATCAAGAGTCACTACATACCATGACATACTTCACACCGACCTCCTTCACCAACGTTAACCTAGCTATCAGTGCCTCGTACTCTGCTTCGTTGTTCGATGCTTCGAATCTAAGTCAGAGAGTGTACTCCAACTTCACCTTGCTCGGTCCATATAGTATAAGTCCAGCTCCACTTCCTCGCTGATTAGACGAGCTGTCGACATGGAGGATCCAGGGCTCCTCGTTCTAAGCTGAGGTTTTCTTGGCCAGAATGGGTGCCGCACTGGTTGACACCTCTGATGGATTGGTCGGCTCAGTCACCTCAAGGGCTGGTGCACTAAACATATATTCAGGGACAAAATCATCCAAGACCTATGCTTTGATCACTAGGTGCAGCTCAAACCAGATGTCATATTCACTTAGCTCAATGGCCCATTTTGTCAATCGCCCTAAGACCTCAGGCTTCTATAGGACGTGCCTCAGTAGTCTATCAATTAGTATGACAATAGTATGGGCTTGGAAGTAGGGGCGTAGCTTCCGAGCTGCAACGACTAGTGTGAAGACCAACTTCTCGATGTCGGGGTACCTAGTCTCAGCTGCCAATAAAACCTTACTGATATTGTAGGTTGCCTTTGGACCTAGTTTACTTCTCTTATTAATACCGAGTTGACTACCTTGTCACTCGCAGAGAGGTAGAGTTTTAGCTCATCTCAAGGTTTATGTCGGGTCAATACTAGGGGTGAACTTCGATACCTTTTGAGATCATCGAACGTGAGCTGGCACTCTTTGAACCACTCAAAGTCTTCATTCTTTTTTATAGCCTTGAGAAAGGGTAAACACCAACCAGTCGACTTAGACATAAATTGGTTTAGGGTAGCAATTCGGCCAATTAACCTTTGTACTTATTTTATAATTTGGGGTGGTCTCAAATCTAAAATAGCTTGAATTTTATCTGGATTGGCTTTGATGCCACGTTGGTTCACTATGTAACTAAGGAATTTGCCCAACCTGACCGTGAAGGCACACTTGTTCACTTTATGTTAAACTTTCTTAGAAATTGAAAAACACAATTTAAATCATCAATCAGAGAAGAGGAAAACTAGGTCTTCACGACCATGTTATCTACATAATATTCAACTTTATTTCCTATTAAAGGCTCAAAAACTTTATTTACAAGTCGCTGGAAGGTTGCTCCTGTGTTTTTCAATCCAAAGGGCATGGCTTTGTAATAGTATAACCCTAGTTCAGTTACAAAAGTGGTTTTTTCTTGGTCGACTAAGTTCATCCTGATTTGGTTGTAGCCCGAATAGGTGTCCATGCAGCTCAGCAACTCGTGCCCCGAGGTCATGTCTACCAGGTGGTCTATTAGAAAAAGGGGGAAGTTGTCCTTTGGGTAGGCTCTGTTGAGGTTGGTGTAGTTGACGCACATGCACCACTTTCCGTTGGTTTTATTCATGAGCACAGGATTTGCTACCCAGTTCGAGTACTAGACCACTCTAACAAAGTTTGCTGCAAGGATCTTCCCGACCTCCTCATCTACAACCCTTCACCTCTTTAGGGCAAGGTTTCTCTTCCTTTGCCTGATTGGCTTGACTAAAGGGTCCACATTAAGCTTATGAGTAATTATGCTAGAGTCAATGTCGGGCATCTCTGTTGTCGACCATGCAAAAACATCTAAATCTTCAAGTAAAAAACTTACTAGTTACAACCGAAGTGGTTTGTTTAGGAAAGCGCCATTCAGGAGAGTCTTCATGGGCTTGGTATTAGAAACCGGAACCTAGACCATATCCTCCATTGGTATAGCTCATTTTTCGATGTGTTCAAGAGGCGACTCCATCTCAATGTCATCTGCTAGTTTCACTTTGCCCTTTAGTACCACAATGCAGCATTTCTACGATTCCAGCTATTTACCCTGTACTACCCCCACTCCGTACCTCGTCAGAAATTCCATCGAGAGGTAATAAGCTGAGGTTTTCCTGGCCAGAATGGGTGCCGCACTGGTTGACGCCTCCGATGGATTGGTCGGCTCAGTCACCTCAAGGGCTGGTGCACTAAACATACATTCAGCGACAAAATCAGCCAAGACCTATGCTTTGATCACAAGGTGCAGCTCAAACCAGATGTCATATTCACTTAGCTCAATGGCCCATTTTGTCAATCGCCCTAAGACCTCAGGCTTCTATAGGACGTGCCTCGGTAGTCTATCAGTTAGTATGACAATAGTATGGGCTTGGAAGTAGGGGCGTAGCTTCCGAGCTGCAACGACTAGTGCGAAGGCCAGCTTCTCGATGTCGGGGTACCTAGTCTCAGCTGCCAACAAAACCTTACTGATATTGTAGGTTGCCTTTGGACCTAGTTTACTTCTCTTATTAGTACCGAGCTGACTACCTTGTCACTCGCAGAGAGGTAGAGTTTTAGCTCATCTCCAAGTTTAAGAAATTGATTCCATCAATTTGTGCAAATGAAATTATTCCCTTTTATTTGTAATTTAAAACTTTATTCCAAATTTCCAATACTTATAACCAATCAATTGGCATCATGAACGTGGTAATAAATCAAGTGGGTATTCTCAAAGTCTTTGCAGTATAAATTCCTATGGTATTTACTAAACACTAGTGAATGATCCCGTACTAAGTATGGGGAATAAGTAATGTTAAATTTATATTATGGAACAATGCTATTAAATTTATATTTATTAATATTGTAATTAATGATTAAAATTTCAAAAAATAGTTTTTCAATAATTATTAGAATATGGATAATTTTATTTTTGTCATGATACATAGAGGATTAATGATTAAGTGAGATTGATAAAATGTAGGCAGAAGTGGTTGTGGATAACCACTTTTGCATTTTTTGCATTTTTTGCATGTTTTTTAGGAATGGATTGAAAATGGTGGTAGTGGATTGTAGGCTTTAGCAACAACTTATCAGAAAGTGCCACATGTCTAGCTTTCTAGAAAAATGAGAAGGCCATGTGTGTGAAAAGTGGGGAGCTATAGTCTAGTAGTGGGTTGTTGGTTTTATTAGGAATCTCTCAAAAATTGTCATCTGTCTAACTTTCTATAAAATGAGAATGCCACTTGTCTGAATGGTGGTAGTAGGTTGTGGGCTTTAACAACAACTTCTTATAAAAAGCCATGTATCTAAATTTAAAAAATTCAGATGTCTGAATGGTATTTTAACAAGTTGGAGTTTCCTAAAAAATCTAAGGGATTAATTGTACACTAACCCTTAAGATTTAGACTTTGATGGTGTTTGGTTCCGTTTACGTTTACTAAGTAAATGCTGCCACATAGGTGCCCCATCAACAAAGGCCTCATTAATTGCATCCATACGTATCGATGTTTGTAAAAGCAAACATCGGTTTCTATGTGCCTCTCCCATTTCAGGAAGCTTCATTTTGGAGCTTTCCCCAACGGGTAAGCGTTTATTGGCACCTTTTTTGATGTGGTGCCTTATGGCGCCTATGTAGAGTCTGGATCTCCTATCCACATTTATCAGATCCACACATGGAGAACATCTCATCCTTTGCATAGTATTATGCAGGGAGAGATGTTCCCAATTCACGGGGATAGTGTATTGTGGGTAGGTGTGGGTAGAATTCTCGTGGACAGGTGATTCGGACTTGCCTATGTGTCATAAACACCCTCATTAATTGTTTTTCTCAGTTTTGCAGCCACATAAGTACAAAACGTTTACTCAATAGATGCAAACGGAATCAAATACATACTTTCTTTGGGAGCACTTATTATTTGAATAAGTACTTATTAAATGTTGGGACCGTATAAAAAGTCCAAAATAAGTAATTATATGCATTTGGAGAATAAGCCCAAAATAAGCACTTATATGGGAAATACGTTTTTTTTTTTAAAATAAGCCAAGATTTCAAGGCTTTTTTTAAAGACTCATTCAATAACTACTTCCCTCTCTCTCTCTCTTTGTGACAAACCAATGTTTTGAATTTTTTTTGGGTATTTCCTCCATTTTGAAAACATGATAGAAGCCCTATTATTTCATTGAGTTTTCCCTCCCATTCGTTATGCATCCCAGCATCAGGTTCATTCTAACACCATCTTACTATTAGAGATATCATTTACATGTGCTCATTTAAAACCATTTTGTATATCAGTACAGTTTTTTTGATTAATAAATTGAGATCTAGATGTTACATGAGATCTAGATGACTCGGTTCCTTGTAAACCTAGAACATTCTAATTAAGGGTGGAGTTGGACAGTTCATTTTATGGTTGGTACGTGGATAGTTAATGCCTTAATGGTGATATCTCAACCATTGGGGTGAGTCTCCAGGCTGCCATACGTGTGTATCTTGTACACACTAATACCAAGGTTCAAAGTATCGAAAATAATTTTCATTTTATTATTTTATATATGATCAATTATATACATTATAATTCATATGAAATAAAATTTTAATTTCTTTTCAATTTATTGTCTATTGTGTTATTTTTTAAAATTTTCATTAAATTTCAGTTAAAAAATGAAAATTGTACCGGCCCATAGCCCAAGCCTGGACTCATTCCATGCATTGGGCTCAGTACAACATGACCCACATTATAGCTCTAAGAAAAATGCACGCTTATATGGAAAATTACACTTCATTTCCAAACATGTTTTTTAAAACCGATCCAGTGATCGAATCGGTCAGGGGTCCGGTTACCGGGTCAAACAGTCCGACCCAAACAGTTGGCCCGTTCTGACAAAAAAATTAAAAAATTAAAAAATTGAAAAATGGTCAAAGCCGTTTGAACGGTTTGAACGGTTTAGTGGTTTGTTGACCAAAATCAACGATTTTGGGGAAAAATGGAACTGGTCAGATGACCGATTCCCAGTTTTTCCTGTCCGGTTTCGAAAACCATATTTCCAAATGCCAAGGAAATGCCAACAAAAAAAAGAGTTCAAAACAATTATTCAAGGATTTAAAATGAAAATCTCAAATGTGATAATTGAAATTGCTACTTTTTTTTAATATTTTGTAGAGAAGCAACTTTAGTCTAAACTATTATATGCAATTTTTTAAAAAAAAAGGTAAAGTATAATTTAATCAGAAGATGGTATACAAGAAACAAAACTATTATAAGCAGGGTTTTAAAAACTGACCCAGAAATAAAACTGCTTAATTTGGCAACCGGTTTCTGGGTCAAATGATTTAACTGTTCGGTCCAAACGATCAGCCTATGACGATTTTAAAAACTTTAAAAATAAAAAATGACTCAGAAACCATTGTTTAGGTCAAACAGATTAATGGATCTACTGTCCAAATCAGCAGTTTGCTGACTGATCCAATGGTTCAACCACTGGGTCAACAACAGTTTTAAAACCATGGTTATATCCACCAAGAGTTTGGATTATGTCTTTATAACCTCAATTAAAAATGGTAAAACCATTCAAACTTAAAATTAAGTTAGAACCCTAAAGAGTGATGGTACTTTAGTTACTAGTAAACTAACTAGGGAATGGGGAATACCAACAAAGTATCCTTTTCTGTAATTCGATCAAGCTTTGCAAAATACTCAGTCTTTACACATAAATTAGAAATCCCTACCATGTACAAATCAAGGAATCTAGGCTAGTATTAGGATTGTGCAGAGTCAACCTTGAATAACTTCTTCAACCCTAAAAATGTCTACTATGGATGCATGTTTGGTACCTAACTTGAAGAATTACACTGCATTGGGCCTGAGCCCACTCAAATTTTAGCAATGCTCAGCTTGAGCCTACCCAAGTGTAAAATGTAAAGTGTAAAGTGCACCTCAAGCATCAATAATTCAATACCCATGTCAAATGTGTATTTGATGCCTTACACAACTCATTATGCCGTCACAAACACATAAAGAAAGTAAGAAGAGAACAATCTTATAAAGAATGCTTTATGATTTTCTAATTTGAGCCTATGGAAACAAGAGAGAATCTTAGAAGTATCTGATTTATCCGATACCCAATACCAATACTTTGATCTTTGGGTATACCCTAGAAAATAAATTTTCCTTGATCCCTACATAAATCTGAAAAAAAAAACATGAATTTCTTGATCAGTGGAAAACAAAATCCCATTAACCAACTTTCCCCCCTCTCAAAATCCAAAAAAAGAACGCCTCCTTAATAGAAACCTCGGGTTACAAGTCAATCCATAGCCTCTCTCTTTTCTTTTCATCTCCACTGTACACTGTGTTTGGTTGGAAGAAAGGAAAACAAAGTAAAAGATCAAAAGAAAAGTAAAAAAGAAAAGAAATTATTATTTTTTTTTCTGTTGCTTATCTTGTAAAAGAAATATCAGAAATAAAATTACAAAAATGATTGCAGCGGAGCTTTAAATTCAATGGTTGGGCTTGCACGAGAAACTCCATCAATCAGTTTGGCACATGTTAAGTATTCCCCTATATGATTGCCATCATCTTCCACACCACCTTACCAACATAATAACTCATCCTACTCCTAAAGGAATAGACTCGATATATAATTATTCCCCTACCTACGTACCCATCATCAATATCGTAGTATTAGTAATAATTCTCACAACAGAGAACAATGAGAGTGAGAACAATTCATGTTCGAAAAACTAAGGCAAACACACACCACGGTTTTATTATTTATAATTAACCAAAGTGCAAGATTTATCATCTAAAATCAATCAAATTAAAAGTCATGTTAGAGAACTGGACCAGACATTGACCCGAAAAAGGGAGAGGTTTATGGATGAGAGGTTCAACTGATCCATGATACACATATATTTAAAATATCTAATTATATTCTCCTATGACATATTTTTAAGTTTTATATTAAAAATTAATATTTGAGGCCAAGCAAAAAATTGTGGGAAAAAGCGTCTTTGGAACATGTAAATATCAAAAAATTAATCCAATATGTAAGAAAAAAAGATAACCCCAATTAAACATCTGAACACAAAGTTATGGGTTCTAGAAGTTTGCATTTATGTTTTAAAAAAACTTACAATAGTCTCCTATATAGCTTCTTGCATGGTTTGTTGGCACTAAAGAATAAATAGCCACGACACTAGAGCCATTGTCAATATAAAAGATGTGCTAATAAAGGACAGAGACCAAGGCAGGTCAGCAAGATAATAGGATACAAGCCCGTTCACAGATGTAGAAGTTTCATGGGCCAGCCAATTAGTAGTATGATTCGCCTCCCGAAATATATGCCTATACTCCAAACCCCTCTCTAATTGTTTCATTTGGAAGGAGTACAAATACAAATATGTAGAGCATAAAACCTTATATTTTATATTATTTTCTATGTATTTATACTGTACATATTTGTATTTGTACTCCTTCCAAACTAAGCTTTCATTTATGTTTAGGTGTTCTATATATTGCTGATGGATGCAAAAGGCAACACCAAAAGTTGCAGCCATTCCAAACATCATGTTAATTTGTTCCCAAGATGAGAGAGAGAGAGAGAGAGATGGAAGAAGATAACATCCAGATGGAAAGAAGAATGAAGAAGATTAGGTGCAATGGTTGTTTGAAAATGGTTAAAAGAATTGTATATAATATGACAAAAGTATTATATGAAAAATAGTATGTGTATACTGAGCTTCAAGAATAGAAAATAAGTAAAATTTTAAATTAAAATGAAAGTGTAGTTAATGCATTGAAAATATAGAATGGAAGTTCAGCATATGTTGCATGCATCAACTATTAAAACGTGATTTGCATATTATATGAATTTTATGAAAAAAATCCTACATTTTTCTACTAGTAAAAGGGAATGTATTGACAATTTCAAAATAATAATAATAATAATAATAATAATAATAAATCCTGATTAGTACACTATACTTTGGACCTAGTTCCACTTTGATTTTCGAACTTTAAAATTTAACAATTCAGTACCCAAAATTTTAAAATGTATCAATCCAGTACTTGCCATTAACCAGTCCGTTAATCAGCCGTTAAGTGGCATTTGAAAAGACGCAAATGCCCTTTGAGTGTCCTCTAATTTTCTTTATCAACTATCCAAACGCTGATAAAAAATGAAAGTCCCAAATCCTTGCTTCTTCTATTCAAGAAAGTTGGGGTTACATCTTAATGGGCATTCTGGTGACCCCAACTTTCCTAAATAGAAGAGGCAAGGATTTGGGACTGTTCATTTTTTATCAACATTTGGAGGGTTGATAAAGAGAATAAGATGACACTCGAAGGGCATTTGTGTCTTTTCAAATGCTGCTTAACGACTGGTTAATGACAAATGCCGGATTGACACGTTTTGAAGGTTTGAATATTGAATTGTCACGTTTTAAAGTTCAGGAACCAAAGTGGCACTAGGCCCAAATTATAGGGTACTGATCAGAAATTTTCTCTAATAATAATAATTTGAAGACTGGAAAGTGTAGCTTTTTGAAAGACAAAATTTTATTTGTCTTGTGCCATACCTCAAGAATTTAGTCCAGCTTCCTTGTAACACTAAATTTTCATTAAAACAAAAATGAATTTATTTTGTCTTATGGTAGAATTTACATCAATGAGTTTGTAATCTTTGTTTAATTTGGTTTTAACCAAGATCATTAATATGCCAGAAAAAGATAATTTTGATATTGACGATTAATGAAATTAACAAATGTGTAATTCATATAAAGAGGTGTTGCCATGGATATTCAATTTCAAGTTATAAAAGTAACTCTATAAAGACTGGAAAACATATTTGACTAACTTCAAATGTTATGCATTTTAGTTTAAGTGTAAACCAACATATTAAAAAATTAAATTACAGGATACCATTGCCGTTTCCTTGTTGTTTTCCATGCTATATCGTTGTCTAAACAAACAGTCATGTACCTTGTTTGGTGGTGGTGTTGCTACCACCTAAACAGAAACAATTACACTAAATAACATTTTTGTTTGGTTAAGGCATTAGAGAATGACTGCCATGTCTACGCCACTTTACCACACCATTGTTAGCAACAGTGTGTTGCATCAAAAACTTAACGTCAAGTAGGACATTTTCACACAGGAGGCAAGTTTTACATTTTTCCAGCTGGCAAGGCATTTTCCCGGTGTTTCTTTTCTGAAAAAACATAACGCCCAACCAAACAAGCGTTTTGACTGTTAAAATCGAAACACTTACTAGCGCCGATGTGGCACCGTTTTTTGAGAAAAAACCCAAGTGCATTTGTGTTGACTTAGCTGAACTTGATAGCTGTTTTATGTAGGGGGTATTCATTATACGTAGGGTGTGGTGTTCACTATTAAATTCCATTTTAAAAATCAGACCAAACAGTAAATTGCATTATTAATAATATATTTATTGATGTATATAATATATAAGACAAATTTCTTAAAGTATCCTTACTGTTTAGCTAATTGACAAACTATACCCTTATTGTTTAACTATTATCTTAAACCACTCTTACTATTTCTAACAATTAACTAACTCTAACCCTGTCGTTAGCATCCATTAATGTTCCATCAAAATCCGTATGCATGTGACACTGTGTGACGTATATATATATTTTTTTTAAATCAAATATTACCCTTTTCCTGAAGCTCGCCTGAAACCAATATGCTCACCTAAAACAATGTTCCAAAGCTCACATGAAACTTGCTTAAAACCAGAGCTCGCCTAAAATAGGGTTGGCTGCATGCATCTTGGACCAAAATGGAAATATTGTTTGCTAGTGATGGCTTCGATGACTCAAGCGAACCACACATTCTCTTTGCAAATTCGTCTTGGATTGAGAATGGATAGATAACGGCCATCCAAACCTGATGGTGCGCGATCTGGTAGCTCCCTGCTAATGGACAACTCGGACGTCAGATTATGTAAGTTGCTTGGTTGAGCTGCAAAGAAAGAAGAAGATTAGAATACCCAAGCTACTTTTACTCAGTGTGAGCACTCTGATACTTAAGTCAGCGAGTTGGAGTTTTTGAGAGCTAGAAAGTAAGAGAAAAAGAGCTTGAGAGCTTGAGAGTTAAGTTGCACATACCTCATGAAATTGGAGGTGAGGCCTTTATATAGGCAACTAGCCGTGAGCCTCATAAAACGCGTCCGAGATCTCCGGCCCATCTGATACGAAGGTGTTCCCACAGCTGGAAGTGGATTTTGTGTAAACAGGTAATGTTTATCCAATCCCGTCCAAAACAGGTGGGATGATAACCAACTCTTCCAATGTGATGTCATGATCCCAGGGAATTTGGAGGCGATTGAGGTCCTGCTTAGCTATTCGCAAGATTGGGGCATGCCGCTAACTGGGGCCAAGGGAGTTTGGTGGAAGTAGGTTGCCTCTTACACCGACCTGAGGTCCTACCTAATTGTTCGCAGTTCGGCCTATCGAGGTAGTGCCAAGATCACTGATGCAATTGCAAAATATCCAAAATGGTCTGCTTACGAGATACCGAGGTATAACCCAACTGTTATGTAATGCCACGTATTATAATATTATTGGAGAATCAAATTACCCTTCATCAAAACCTTCTCTCTTTCCATTTGGAGACCTGTTAAGAAAGACAAAATAGCTTTCTTCACCTCAACCTTAAGGCAATTAATATTTGTCCCCCCATGCAATGAAGACAAATTACCAAATACAGGTAGTCTAATCACAAAAACAACCAAAAACATTGACAAAACTTTGCAATATAAATTAATTATTATTTATTTATTTATTTATTTATAGTGTATAATAAATACATTATCAAATCAAACACCTTTTTTACAAGTTCGCCCTTACAATTAAAAGGAGCAAATTAACAAAAGCCCAGAAATATGCAAAAGTAGGCCTCTCTCAAACCAAAATAATAATAATAATAATAAAGAAAAAAAGAAGAAAAATGAAAGGTGAGTTGAGTTGAATTAATAAACGCCTAGACAAGGGACCAAGGCATAAAGTTGAAGCGGTCAAAGAATATGTATCATCGACTTTGGAAAAAAAAGTTCACATCTCCTACTGCAACCATGGTCTTAGCAAAATTCAGGGCTTCCCAATGAAACAGCAGGCAGTCCAATCATTTTAAATTATATATTTTTGCTGAGACGGAACTTGCTTGAGGAAACTCCCTAGTGATTTGCCATTTAACTTTTATGTTGGATCTGTCCGTGTCTTATTGTGAGCAGCAAGATTTTGCTACGACCTTGGTCACAGCAAATATGGACCCTCTTGAGGAAACTCCGTAGTGATTTGCCATGTAACTTCTATGTTGGATCTGTCCGTGTCTTATTGTGAGCAGCAAGATTTTGCTACGACCTTGGTCACAGCAATTATGGACCCTAGGGACTAGGCTCTAAGGAGCTGGTTATTTTACTTAGTCCAACCGTGCAGGACACATATTTCAAACATAAATGATATTATATTATTGTTCATCCTAAGATGATATTTGTGATCGTCTGACCAAGTTATTAACCGTTCAAATGGAATCAATGGTTAGAGTCGTTGACGATAGGAGTTTTGACTTTTGTAATCCACCACCTTTTCTTCCACAGTTGTTGATCTAATGGTCACAACCATCCGGTTCGGGTGGGTGAGGTGAACCCATTTTCAGAAGCCAGATTTGACTCATGACACGAACCTTTTATCCTCCTTTTCTGATTCCGATTCTGTCCGATCGTTTTATAAAGGACAAAGAGGCGTTTTTCGCCGGCCCCACTGGCTCACTTTTCCGGGTTAGGTCGGTAAGGCCAACTGACGACAGCTTTTATCCGGACCCGGGCTAGGATTAGCCCCACTGGACCCACTGTTAGTGGTCATCATAGTTGGTTGAAGTTGACCACATTAATTGTCTGTGCCCTACATGTTCTAACAGTGATTATAGATAGTAAGTGCGCTCTATAATAATTGTACCGTACCCAATAAATAAAGTTATCAGAGCGACTGGAGATGGGCCAGTCGGTTCAACCAACATGAGTCAAAGCAGAATACTGGCAGGCAAGTCAATTAAGGTCCGATCTAGATAAGTGACGATACCAATTGGACGCACAGGATGGACCAGTTCGGCCGATCCGGTTTAAAAATTTTCCTCTCTAACCCATTCCCTTTTGCTTTTCACTCCTTGCTTCGATCATTCTCATTCATAATTCAACTTCGATGACTCTTCTCAAATTTTTATAATATCTGCGATAGAGGTTTAAGGTTGTGTTTGGCATTATTGTCATTTCTATTTTAATATTAAAATATAAATTTTAATATTGAAATATCAAATTTAGTATTTCTATTATAAATTTTAATACTTGGTAAATATTTGGTATCAATGTGTTTTCTCAAAAAACTGCGCCACATTAACACCACATCAGAAATTTAATTCGAAGAAGTACTGAAACATCCAAGGCAGAATTCTGAATTCCAGCCCCCTTACTACTAGCCCTTTCCCCCTATAAACCACATCCTGCCCGTGAATTTGGTATTAATTCACGGTCAGGATGCATTTCCCCTATAGGGCTATAAAATTTTAATCTGGGCTGATTAGTCATTCTCCTAATTTAATTTTGGAAAAATGTCTATTATTTGTGATGAAGGGAGATTTGGCCCGACCTCGCAATCACTCCACATGGAAAAATTAAACAGCTCGGGACAAATAGCGCACCCAAGGCACGGGTGTCAAAGGAACCAGCAGTCCGAGCTCCCTACTAGGAGACTCGAGCTCCTTACAAAGAGCTCGAGCCTCACCAGGCAGTGACCCGAACTGGCCCACCTCGTGGCAGTTCGAGGCACTCCCCTATCCGAACTCAAGACTTCACCTCGCCTCGCCACTCCAGCACTTCGCCTCCCAAACGCCAAGCTGACCGAATGTACCACACCTGACACCGAGGGTGTCCGTATCCAAGGGCGGCGCACCTGACTGACTTGGGATCTGACGCTTGACAGTCGCACTTCAAACGGCCTCCTGCCACCACCACCTGCCACCATCGTCACCAGTCGCAGAGACGGCTCTGACAAAGGGAGCAGTGGCGATTCTGCCCAGCCAGAAGGGATGACATCCGAACTGGCAGGAACTCAGAAATAATCATGCCCGATCTGACAGAGCTTGGAAGTGAGTGCGCGAGGTGGTTATAAAAGGCTCCCGACCCCCCAAGAACAAGGTATGCAAACTCTGCGCTATCTGGTTTCATCTTGCCTTTGAAGGATTCTAACTTA
>NW_010729109.1:3012216-3022605 GCF_000365185.1 Nelumbo nucifera
GCGTCGACTACACCAACCTGAACCGAGCTTGCCCAAAAGACTGCTTCCCCCTCCCCAGGATCGACCGCCTAGTGGATGCGACCTCGGGATATGAGCTGCTAAGCTTCTTGGACGCCTACTCGGGTTATAACCAAATCAAGATGGACCAGTCCGATGAGGAAAAAACCAGCTTCATAACCGAGTTTGGCCAATACTGTTACAAGGTCATGCCCTTCGGACTGAAGAACGCTGGAGCGACCTTCCAAAGACTTGTAAATAAACTGTTTCGACCCTTAATTGGCACGAAAGTAGAGTGTTATGTAGACGACATGGTCGTCAAGACGCAATTCTCACGGGAATTAATACAAGACTTAGATTCAGTTTTCCAAATTGTGCGTCGATTTAGCATGAAGCTAAACCCCAACAAGTGTGTCTTCGGTGTCACCTCGAGTAAGTTCCTAGGGTACATTGTCAACTGACACGGTATTGAGGCCAACCCGGACAAAGTAAAGGCTATCCTAGACATGAGACCACCTCGAAAAGTAAAAGAAGTTCAGAGGCTAAACGGCTGCATAGCCGCCTTGAGCCGCTTCATGTCCAAATCAGCAGATCGCTGTTTACCTTTCTTTATGGCAATCAAAGGCAAAGGGTTCGAATGGACCCAAGACTGCCAGCTGGCGTTCGACCAGCTAAAAAATTACCTCGCTACTATACCAACCCTGGCCAGGCCCGAGGAGGGCGAAGTCTTAGAACTGTACCTCTCAGCAAGCGACGAGGTGGCCAGTTCGGTACTTATAAAAGAAGCAGGTCGGGTCCAGCGACCTGTCTATTATGTTAGTAAAATTAAACAGCTCGGGACAAACAGCGCACCCAAGGCACGGGTGTCAAAGGAACCAGCAGTCCGAGCTCCCTACTAGGAGACCCGAGCTCCTTACAAAGAGCTCAAGCCTCACCAGGCAGTGACCCGAACTAGCCCACCTCGTGGCAGTTCGGGGCACTCCCCTATCCGAACTCAAGACTTCACCTTGCCTCGCCACTCCTGCACCCTGCCTCTCAAACGCCAGGCTGACCGAATGTACCATACCTGACACCGAGGGTGTCCGTATCCAAGGGTAGCGCACCTGACTGACTTGGGATCTGACGCTTGACAGCCGCACTTCAAACGGCTTCCTGCCACCGCCACCTGCCACCATCGTCACCAGTCGCAGAGACGGCTCCGACAAAGGGAGCAATGGCGGTTCTGCCCAGCCAGAAGGGATGACATCCGAACTGGCAAGAACTCAGAAATAACCATGCCCGATCTGACAGAGCTTGGAAGTGAGTGCGCGAGGTGGTTATAAAAGGCTCCCGACCCCCCAAGAACAAGGTATGCAAACTCTGCGTTATCTGGTTTCATCTTGCCTTTGAAGGATTTTAACTTGAGCTTCGGAGCCTCCACACCGGGTCTCCCCCGGAGCTTTTTCACCCTCTTGGTTTCAAGCTCCCCGCAGCTCCGTTCAGAGGCCAGGTCATTGACAACTAGGACCAGCTGGATCGCGCACCATCAATTTGATTAATTGTTTTTCAGAAAAAAATTCTTAAATCATGTATTAGAAATTATAAAAAGAATAATGAGAAAAAAAGCTATGGTATCAAATACAAAATAGCATATTTACGCAATACCATTTTCTGAAAAACGCTTATCAGAAAACCGTATTGATTTTAAACACCACCTTAATAATGCCTATATTTTTTTCAGAATTCTGTTTTCACCAACAAAAAACGTTATCTGTAGAAGTGGGAACGGTAGTACGGTACCACACACATCGTGGAGTAGAGAAATCCTCTCTCTCTCTCTAGCGGTTTATATTTCACTTTCTTTCTGTTATCCTTTTGTTCATCTTATGTTACACAAGTAATTTTTTTCCTCCCTTTGCTTGGGTGGGGTTCTCTCTTTGCATTCCTTTCTTGTTTCTTGATTCTACCTCTTTTTCATTTCTTTATCGGATTATCAGATTCCCCACCAGCATTTCTTGCTCCTTTCTTCAACCTATATTCCATGTTATTGGGTTTGTCTGGTCTGGTTGGATCACAAGGATCTCTCGTTGTCTTTCTATTATCTGAGGAGACAGACAGAGAGAGAGGAGGGGAGAGGTGGGGCTTACTTTCTGAACCTTTTCTTTTGGGGCTCGAAAGTCGAATCTTGGGACACGGTGGAAGAAGGTGAGATTTCGGAGGCTCGTTTCCGTAGGTTCAGATCGGCTCGGGTGCCTGGCATAGTGGGTTTCTTGTTGATTTCGGCGTTTCTTCTGGTAATCCTGAACTAAGTTTGGTTCATCTCGGTGGAAGGTTGTGAGTTGGGATAGATTTTTCATTTCTTTTGGTTACTGAAATTGGCCTTATATGTTCTTTGTTTCTGTTCGATTTGGGGCGTTGTGTGGATAATTGGATGCTGGGTTGTCACTTCTGGTTGTTGGCCTGTATCTTCGGAGTTGATTTTGGCTGCTCTTTAAGTTTATTCATCATATTCAATTGCTTTCTTTGCTATCGTTGGGTGAATTTAGATGATTTGAATTGGGCTTGATTCTACCGGAATTCTGTAGTGATCTCAATATCTTCAAACATGGCGGGAATAGATATTTCTAAATACGCTCACAGTCCTGTTCATAAGGCTGTAGCTACGAGGGATTACACTGCTCTTAAGAGGATACTTTCCGGTCTCCCCCGTCTGTGCAACCCCGATGAGATTCGAACTGAGGCAGCTTCATTTGCAGAGGAAGCGAAGGCCGATGCCATCTCTGCTGTTATTGACCGTAGGGATGTCCCTAACCGAGAGACCCCACTCCACCTGGCTGTTAAACTCGGAGATGAAACTACGATTGAAATGCTTATGGTTGCGGGAGCAGACTGGAGCTTACAGAACGAACAGGGCTGGAGTGCGCTACAGGAAGCGATCTGCAGAAGGGAAGAAGGAATCGCCAGGATTATAGTTAGGCACTACCAGCCGTTAGCATGGGCAAAATGGTGTCGTAGGCTTCCCCGCCTTATAGGGACTATGAGGAGGATGAAGGATTTTTACATGGAGATCACGTTCAACTTTGAGAGCTCGGTAATTCCTTTCATAGCAAGGATTGCACCTTCAGACACCTACAAGATTTGGAAGAGGGGGGCCAATTTGAGAGCAGATATGACTTTGGCTGGTTTTGATGGCTTCAAGATCCAGCGTTCGGATCAGAGTATTCTGTTCCTTGGAGATGGCTCTGAGGATGGGAAGGTCCCTCCTGGGACTCTCTGCATGATTTCACACAAGGATAAGGAGGTAATGAATGCTTTGGATGGTGCCGGTTCTCAGGCAAGTGAAGAAGAGGTTCAACAGGAAGTGGCTGCAATGTCTCGGACTAATATTTTCAGGCCTGGAATTGATGTGACTCAGGCAGTGTTACTGCCACAGTTGACATGGAGAAGGCAGGAGAAGACAGATATGGTTGGCCCTTGGAAGTGTAAGGTGTACGATATGCACAATGTAGTGGTAAGCATCAAGTCCAGACAGGTTCCTGGAGCAATGACAGATGATGAATTTTTCAGTTCTTGTAATGAAAATGACACAGAGAGCGAAGAGTTTGAGGACCTCTTGACAGAGGATGAAAAAAGGCAATTAGAAGTTGCCCTAAAAATGGATTCATCAGATATAACAATTGAAGATGGTCTTTCTGATGGGATCATTGCCCATCGGCACAGTTGCTATGAACCACGTGAGATCCCTATTGAAGATTCTCATAGTTGTGGCAATGGTGAGGTTAAGCAGGAGAAGAAAGGGTGGTTTGGTGGCTGGAGAAAGCGGGATGCCAAACATGAAGGGCCAAAGAAGATGACACCACAAAGAAGTTCCCTCTGTGTGGATGACAAGGTAGGAGATCTCCTTGGGGATTCTCCCCCAGGGTATCAGAACAAACAGGGAAGACACTCCATAGAGGTTCCTGTAAGGGGGGATGAACTCCAGAGAGGGAGAGAGACAAAAAGGTCTTCTTCGAGTTCTGATCATGGACATCGACGCAAGGATAACAACCATGAGAGTGAGTACAAGAAAGGATTGCGACCTACTTTGTGGCTTTCTCCCAATTTCCCACTCCAAACTGAAGAACTGCTACCTTTGCTTGACATTCTTGCTAACAAGGTCAAGGCAATCCGTCGTTTAAGAGAATTACTTACAACAAAACTTCCTCCGGGAACTTTTCCAGTCAAGGTTGGTGACATTCTTAACTATTTTAGTTGATTACTTACAATAAAGCTTTCTTTTTCCTGAACTGCTTGAATTCCATTTCATTTGTTTACAAAGATCTCTTTTCTTTAAACTTTAATCTATTATTTTACCTCATAGCTTTTGTGCACGACTTAGATACCATTAAATTAGCATTTAAAAAAGGAATCTCCAACCCACTATTTTATTCTTTCTTGTCATTGTTGTTTGTTTTAATTCTTATGATTCTATCTATGTTACATCTTTAAAGAACACTATTGACTTACTATAGGTCGCATGTTCAATTGAATAAATAAGATGAGAGAGTTGGTAAAAATTCTCTTTCATCATAAGTAATTAATTCCAGTATGTTATTATAAACCTTCAACCTGATTAAAGCTTATGAGCTTGAATTCTTTTTGCAATAACCTTGAATAAAATATTCTCAATGAACATTATTTTTCAATGTTTCTTCTCTAACCATTAAGCTTTTGTTCATAACTACTTTGAAATGTGAATATTGAGCAAATTGAACCATGATAGATCATAGCAGCAGAATGCAGATATTGTTCATTAACTTTGTAATTTATCTATGATAAGGATAGAAGTATAGAACCCATGTAAGAGGTTCTATTGATAATTTGATATATATATATATATATATATAAAGATGTAGGATGCTCTATTTGTGAAATTGGAGGATTACATGGTTTGTGTATGAGTATTGTTTCCTCCTCCCTTATAGATCATTGAAGTTATTCTTAAACTATGAGGCCATTTATCAGACCAAATTCCATGTGTCTGGGTATTCCTTCTTTTAGGAACTTAAACCATGGTTGAGGGAGGTGCTAAGGCAGTCTAAGAACACAAAGCATTGATTGTAAAATCCATTTTCATCCATAAAACTCCAGTTGAAGATTCATGTGCAATTGCATGTCATAGAAATATTTATTTATGAATATGTTCCATCCTGTTTTTTAGCTTTAAGATAATCGGCAAGGTTGCTAGAAAGGGATACATTTGCAGGGATGGAATGACCTTAAGGAAGAAATTTGTTCATTGTGGAGTGCTTTATGAAAGGTGACTTCCAGATGAAAAACTTGTCAATCATGTCCAATTAAATTGCAAATGTTTGTCAGATAAAGCTTGTCTTAGACCGTCAGTTTCCTTACTGTTGAATTTATTATAAAATTGAAATTAACCTCTCCTAGGACCTTTCTATTGTAGATGAACCACTTATACCTGGTATACATATTAATTAATGCATAGTGTCCAAGGGTCAATAGAAGCTATCAGGGAACCCAAGTGACCTACAGAACTTGGGATGATAAGACTAGTCTATTCTGTCACTTTATCTTGTTCTCCATTTCTGCTTCAATCTTTCAAGTCTCATCAGAAGGGAGCAGTATGAGAAAGTAACCATCTACAAAAGTGTGAACCTTTTTATTACATGTCATCATCATCCATGCCTTATCCCAACTATATGGGGTTGGCTACATGGATCCTGTTTCACCATTCCGTTCTATTTAAAACTATATCCACTTTTAAATTATTAGTGCTTAAATAATTTCTTACTACGTCTGCCCATGACCTTTTTGGTCTAAACCTAGTTCTTCTAGCCCCTTCCACAAACAGGTCCCTGTTATGTTAAGATAGTTTACCTCTCCCTATCTTGTAATTTTTAATATTTCTATTTGCTATTTGAAGTTCTGTTATTGATAAAAAACAGTCTTGTAATTTTTCCATTTTCTACAAACTTCATTTTTTTCCATTCTTATTTTTCTAAAAAATGTTGCAAGGATGAAATCCATAAGGAAGCATTGAAAAAAGCTTTCAAAGAAAATGCTTGATGTGATTATATAATCCTGAGCAGTTTACCTGAGCAACATTTTATTACTTATTTCAAATTGTTTTGGTAGTGTATCTAAAATTGGACAAATTTGTCAAAAATAGTTGGTGTTGACAATACTAATCGTTTCTGAGACGCTATTAAATTTTGTTTTCATCATTCCTATTTTGTTATTTTTTGGTTTTACTTACTCTTGAGTTTTGAAAATAGAAGAACTTTTGACAATCAATTGATCAGCCAAGAGAGTGATCGGCAGAATTATTACCGACATGAGATTTGAGAAGGGAGACAAATATGTGAAAATTGTTTTTGAAAATGCTTAGCATAACAGGGACCTGTTTGTGGGGCTGGGTTCTAGAAGAGCTGAGTATGATAGGTTATTGCCTATCTCATGAGCCAATTAGAGGTGACTTGGTCCTCCAGAAAAAAGTGAAGAGGGAGAGAGGGAGAAATGAGAGGGAAAATTGGTTAACTACTGTTTGCCTTTGTAGGGACACCCCCACGATTTATATAGGGAGCTCATTCCAGAAGATTCTAGTAGCTTTGATTGATTAGTTGGTCTTGGGCTTCAGGTGTCGCAGCTTCCTTACATACACCTTCCTGATGATGGGCCTGGAAGCAGAATTCTCACTTGGAATTGGCTTGACTGAGCTGGTCTTTGGCTGGGCTCTAACATCCCCCCCCCCCACCTCAAGAGGGCTAATTGAAATAACTGCTGTGCCAGGGCTGAGCAGGACTCCCATGTAGCATCTTCCTTTGGAAGCCTTGCCCAAACCACCAAGGCTTCTTTGAAAATTTTTCTTCCAATCTTCACCCTTCATAGCCAAGTATCTGTTCAGGATGAAGGTCCAGCTTACAATCTTTCAGATTTGGTAGAGTGGTGCCACATACCACTTGAGGACCTAAATGCTTCTTCAATAGAGAAATGTGGAACGCAGGATGTAGTCTTGCAAAGTCAGGGAGGTTGAGCCGATAAGTTACTGTGCTGACCTTTTCAAGAATCTTAAAGGGGTCGCAAAATCAAGGGGAGAGTTTGTGCCAAATTGCTTAGCTATAGAAGCTTGTCTGTAAGGGTACAATTTAAGTTACACCCAATCTCCACTGTTGAACTCTTGTGATCTGTGTTTCTTGTCATACTGTTACTTCATCTGCGGTTGTGCTTTAAGCAGGTTCCTCTTGAGGGACGCAAGACCTCATGACCTGTGAGGTAGTGGTAACTAGTGGAGTGGTGCAGCTTAGAGTTTTGAAGCTTAAAATACTTTGTCCAAAATCTGCTAAGAAAAGTGGGGTCTCTATCTGAAACTATTGCTCGTGGGGTTCCATGCAATCTGGTAACTTCTTGTATGAAAGCTTCAACATCCATGGCTGTTCTATAAGGATGCGACAAGGGAATGAAATGAGAGTACTTTGAATGACTACTACCACTATCACAGACTTTCAAACTGGAAGCCCTGATATGAAGTCATTGAAACTGCATCCCAGACTTGCTCTGGAATCTTCAATGGCTGAAGTAAATATGCCGGTGCTTGCACTTCATATTTCTGCTACTGGCATTCCTGGCATGGGGATACAAACTGTTTGATAGTCTTCTTCATTCCCACCCAGAAGTAATGAGAGGATATGCATTTGTAAGTCCTGAGAATCCCAGAGTGACCTGCTTCAAGAGAGCAATGAAATAGGTGGAGCAATTTGGGCATATGCTGAGAGGAAGCTGGAATCACTAGGTGGCCTTTATTAGAGGTGTAAAACGGGCCATGCCGGCCCGTGGGCGGCCTGCACAAAGTGCAGGACGTGCCACCCTCCCCTGGGATAACTTGGGGGGTCGCGGCCTGGCAAGGCCCACGGCCCAGGCCTGTGCGGGCCCGTGCCATGCCATGCCATGCTGTGGGCCAGGCTGGCCCATGGGCCGAGCCTTGGGCAAGGTCAGGCCGTGCACCGGGCCAAAGCTATTTATTTAAAAAAATTGACAAAAAACTTAAAATTTTAATTTTATATGAATTTTGATGTATATAATTGCTTATATATACAATAATTAAATAAATTAGTATAATAAAATAAAAAAAAAAAAATTATTTCATTAATATATTATATAATTATAATTTATATAATATTATATATAATATAATATATATATTATTATATAATATTCATGGGCTGGTTAGAATTGTTGCTGAAGTCCATGCACTGAGGTGGGTTTTGAGAATTGGGCTTTGATCCCTATTAGTCCTGAGTCTGTTCAACTTTCCTCTTGTAGATGGGCTAGGCCCACTAATGCCATAACCAGCATTGGGTGCATGGATTTTACTCCTATCCTTATTTCTTCTCTAAGACCTCCAATGAAATAGCCCAAGAGGGCCTTCTACAGCCCAGCCATGAACTCGCGTGGAAAGTTTCTCAAATTCAATCTAGTATTCCCTGATTGAACCAAGTTGCTTAGTCTTTGATAAAGACTCGTAATAATCTTCATAACCAGTAGGTTCAAATCTTATGTAAAGGGCTTCTGTAAACTCAGACCAGGAGACCTGGGGATGAGATCTGTGGTACCACTGTTACCACAATATCGCCTCTCCTTCAAGATGAAACAAGGGAATAGAGACTCTTTGATGACTGGGAATTTCATGGTATTTGAAGTACCTTTTGCTTTGAACATCCATGGCTTGGGATCGCCTCCAATGTATATAGGGAAGTCTAACTTAGCAAGTCTTCTGATCACCACTGCACTCTGTCTGTCTGCACTTCTTGAACTTGAGCCCTCCAGATCTACTTCTCGTCCTCCAGCAGAGTTTGCTTTCTCCATCTGCACCATCACGATCGACAGAGTTTCCTTTAATTATTGCAGATCTCCAGACACCTTATGCAGGTGGACCTCCATTTGATCTACTCGGTCTTCCACAGTTCCCGATTTGGTGGTGTTAGGCATTGTTGTGTTGGGGCTCTGATACCAATTTGATAGGTTATTGCCTATCTCAGGAGCCAATTCGAGGTGACTTGGTCCTTCAGAAACAGAGCAAAGAGGGTGAGAGAGAGAGAGAGAGGAGAGGGAAAATTGGTTAACTATTGCTTGCCTTTCTGGGGACACCCCCAAGACTTGTATAGGGAGCTAATACATGCCCCTATGCTTTTTGATCAATAACTTAGCATCAATTTTATTAAGTAGTGGTAAATAGAATTTATTACATTACAAAGGGAACATGCAGTACCAAGCCCATCATCATATTCACATGGTTCCCTGTCTTAATTTTTACAAGATTCTGTTTAAGTACATAAATCCCTATCACTGTCTATGACGCCCTAAAAAATTGCCTCTACTAGTTCCATGTCTTGCTAAAGTGTTGATCTCCATACCCAGAAAAAGATGTGCTCAACTCTGTTGCTATGCTTCTTCCTTCTCTCACCATATTTCTGTGTTTCCATGGAATTGAACAATTTTATTTCAGCAAACCTATTATTGTCCTTGAATCACCTTCCACCTTCATGTCTTTAAAACCCATTGATCTTCCCATTTTTCAATCCTTGAATTAAATCCAACAGCTCTGCCTCTATCGAATTCTTTTGTCCAATTTGAGTTGAAAAAAATAGTTTGCACTACTCCTCCATGGTTTCTAAAATCTCCCCTCCATTCCTAAAGCTCCCAGGTTATCTAAACTACACCCATTGAAATTCAGCCTTAACATATTCCTTAGGGGTGGAGGCCACACTACTTGTTTAATTGTTCTAACAAAAGATAATAAAGCCACTTATTGCCAGCTTCTAATAATATCCTCAATAGAGTAGGCATCAAAGATGGGTATGGGTTTAACCCAATGTACCACCTTTGTTTTTATGATTTCATCAGTGCTTCCTTTGTGGAACATGATAGTTGCTTTTGTAAATCTCCTTATTATCCTTCTTCTTTTCTTACTTGGATAGAAGAAAGTATCCTTAAAATTACCTTCCATTCCTGGGAAGCTACCTACCTGCTGTTATGGCCCGCGAATAGGATCTCGTCACGGGTCGGTCCACGGGAAAAACCCCCCGTTTTCCCTTGTTCCTCCCTTTTCTTGAGCTATCTTGGCGCCTTAATGGTGATTTGTTCAAGAGATCACCAACTCTCCTCTGCTCTTTTTCTTGACTGAAATTTTCGATGCCTTTATTCAATATTCTCAGCTTAAATAGGAGATTACAAGAGATAAGAGTCCTACTTTTAGGAAGACTCCCTACTAATCTATCCTACTGAACTGATAAGATAAGATAAGATAAGACTCCCTTAATCTATCCTACTGAACTGATAAGATAAGACAAGACTCCCTACTAATCCATACTACTGAACTGATAAGATAAGAACACTGAATAGATAAGACTCCTA
>NW_010729109.1:3023434-3052503 GCF_000365185.1 Nelumbo nucifera
TCAACTGTTGCAGAGTCCCCTTCTCTGAGTATTGAAGCCATTTCATTCKCAGCCCATGAAAGTTGTTCAGTGGRATCTTGAGACCTTTCTGCATCCTTGATACGATGAAGCGCAACAGCATATCGAGTTGACATGCAATTAGGCTCCAGCTTTTCTGCCTTCTCCAGGCACTTTCCAGCACTTCTATGATCACCAGCCAAATAGTATGCATTAGCAAGATTCACCTAGATATGTGCAGCCCTAGGATCTGATCTGGCTGCAGCTAACAAACACTCTTTTGCAACATTTGCAGCCGCAACATGAGGCATACAAGCTCCTTCACCAGCGATGATGACCTTGGAGTAGTTKCTCTTATTCTTCTTTGAACTCTCGTCGATGGAATCCTCGACGACACCGGATTCCAGCTTAATCGGAACATTTTGGGTGTTGCTAACCTATGCTAGGGCAACAACCTACTGCTCGCCGGACGATTCTTCCATGTCTAGCCGGCGGCTAGTTGTGGTTGCAGCCCCTTCCGGGTTCCTTTCCTTGCTGGAAAAGTGCAACTCCATCAAGCGCCTTAATTCTCGGACATCGTCCTTGATCTCGCGCACCTCCGTGCTGTTTTTCACGAGCTTGTGCTCCAGTTCATGCACCCTAGTCGTCAACTGCTCAAGGTCACCCATGACGCCTTGCTCTGATACCAAATTGTTATGGCCCGCGAATAGGATCTTGTCACGGGTCGGTCCACGGGAAAACCCCCTGTTTTCCCTTGTTCCTCCCTTTTCTTGAGGAACCTATCTTGGCACCTTAATGGTGATTTGTTCAAGAGATCACCAACTCTCCTCTGCTCTCTTTCTTGACTGAAATTTTCGATGCCTTTATTCAATATTCTCAGCTCCTTAAATAGGAGATTACAAGAGATAAGAATCCTACTTTTAGGAAGACTCCTTGCTAATTAGGAAGACTCCCTACTAATCTATCNCTTTTAGGAAGACTCCTTGCTAATTAGGAAGACTCCCTACTAATCTATCCTACTGAACTGATAAGATAAGATAAGATAAGACTCCCTTAATCTATCCTACTGAACTAATAAGATAAGACTCCCTTAATCTATCCTACTAAACTGATAAGATAAGATAAGACTCCCTACTAATCCATACTACTGAACTGATAAGATAAGAACATTGAATAGATAAGACTCCTACTAATCCCTACTAGACCTGTTCATGGGCCGGGCCGGGCCGGGCTCGGGCCGGGCTCAGGCCGGGCTTTCACTTGTCATTAAGGGAAATATGCTAGGCCCGAGCCTGGCCCGACCAACGGACCTATAACTTGGGCCCGAGCCCGGCTCTGATAAAAAGCCTGAAGCTCGACCTAATAAAAAAAAAACAAATTTCCCTATTCAAATTAGAATTAAAAATTCAGATAGTTTTTTTTTTCCTATTTAAATGAACAATGGGCCTACAAGATGGTKTTTTCCCCTTTCTTTTATATTTTAAAACACAGTTTTACATTCTTAAATCAAAAAATTTATTCAAATGGACATAATCACATTACTCACTTTAAGTCTAATATTAGGTCGGGCCAGGCCGGGCTATTTTGACAAAACCGAGCCCGGCTCGAATTTGTTGTGGGCCGGGCTTTTTGGCCCGAATTTAAGCCCGCGGGCCTATAACCATGTTCAAGCCCGTTCGGGGGCCGGGCCGGGGCGGCCCGTCGGGCCACCCGGCCCATGAACAGGTCTAATCCCTACTACTGAAAGCAGATAAGGCAAGAATACTGAATAGATAAGATAGGATGAGAACACTAAATTGCTGCTACTGAGAACACTAAATTACTGCTGCTGCTGCCGGCGTCCACATTACCTGCATCTGAAAAGATCAAGATAATTCCTCCAAATAATACAAGTAAAAGGGTAGGAGAATGACAGATGACAGGTAGTTTCACCACTTGTCATACACAACAAAAAAATATGGGAAGAAATGCATTAGTTGGGCCTTCTTTCTTGAATAACCTCAAAAGTACTAATCTTTTGGTGAAATATCTCCCAACAAAATGCCATAATCTTTGGTGGAGTTGGTCCTTCCAAAGATAGGTATACCCTTTTTTGCAGTTGTATTGGTAAAGATGTCTAGCTTATGAGTGAATTACAATAATGGAGCTCGGTCTTAATGACCATTATCCAATTATTTACACCTTAAATCTAAAGGATTATGTCTAATTTTTCTGGACTTCTTGTTGCTGAAGATATCGCTTGTTGATGAACCCATGTGATGCATGGGGTTGAATAGAAATTAGTAAGAGATTCTGGAAAAAGAGTTTATGTGCATACCAACTAATATAAAAATGTTTGAGGACTAGGGAAAATTTTATTAAATAAGTCATAAAATATCATTTATTGATTGTTTTATAGTGTTAAAGAATTATGAGATATAAGAAGCAAAACCAATGATGATTGTCACACTTTTTGGAGATGTTGAGAGTATGCTGGTGTTTACTGGCAATAATAGGGGCTATATTCCACTCTCAGCAGATAAGGACTTGGCAAGAAAGGGTAGGTAGCACAGGAATAGTCTCTCATACAATAATTTGGCTTATATGTTTAGAGAAAAATGATAATGTATGAAGACGAGGGCAGAACATTTGATGTGATTCCTAGAAAAGCTGTCTACAAGGAATTGAGGGGAGTTCAAACTATAAATATTCTTAATTACACATTTATGTACAGATAGCACAGCATAGTTTTTTTAAGTTTTAAAAGTGCCCTGATGTATATTCTCTGGTATACATAGGCATCTTGTATTTACAGGTACTATTTTTATTGAAATTCATCATACTTTTACCTGTTCAAAAACATAAATAACAAGGGGCAGCGTTTTAACCACCAGTATCTTACTATGGGAGTGCTTTATTTATTTTCAGACATTTTCTGTTGGCCAAGGATTTTATTTTGGCTACTAACCTGATAAATTAAACCCCCTCCTTTTTGTGGGCTCAGAATTGGCAGTAATGCAAACTATACTGGTGAAGTTTTACACAGAAATTACAACTCAAAACCTCCTGCCTCTTGAATAAAGTTACCATCTTTTTCAAAAAAAAAAAAAATACTGGTGGAGTTTTGGCCAAGCATCCTTTTTTCTTTTCTTTGGTATATGCTTACTGTTGCAAGCATTTCTCTTCATATTCCAATGTCTTTGACAACTTGAAACTTTTAACCTGGGAATATTTTCCCTGTATATTTGCTCAGTTCTCCTTTTTATGAGCAAAAATATTTGTTATCTATGAACAAAAGAGTTCTTTCACAACCTTCTCTACTGCCTCTGGGTGCTTATATGATCTGCGAAACTCCTAATCTAATAATTTGTGTTCTGTTTGAATGCTCCACCTTGGCTGATGATTTTTACTTTAAATCATTCTAAATGGCTACAATATATTTTCTAAGAAAATCACCTTTAATTGTATCCAGGTCTCAATTCCAGTAATTCCGACAATCAGAGTGTTGGTCACTTTTACAAAATTTGAGGAGTTGCAGCCCTTGGATGAGTTCTGTACACCTCCTTCAAGTCCAAGTGCTGCAGGGCGAGAAAGTCCTGCAACAATGCAGTCCTCAAGTTCATCATGGCTTCAATGGTTATACCACCGTAATAATTCTTCCATGAGTTCTGGCCCCAGTAGTCGGGTAGAGGATATTCAAGACCCATTTGTGATACCTACAGATTATACTTGGACCACAGTTGAAGAAAAGAAAAAGAAAATGCAGGCAAAGAAGAGCAAGTCCAAGAAGGGTAAAGGTCAAAAGCAATGAAGTTTATGATGGAAATGAATTAGTAGTGGTTATACAGTTTGTTGTTAAGCTGGGGTCCTGGAGACTGCCCACAAAGAGACACCAACGAAAATATTATTCCATAAGGCCATGATACTGGGTGCAAAAACAAACGGAGCCTGTGCTTGAGATTTAGCAAATGATTCTTCAAATTAGCAATCTGGGGAAGAGCCTCGGAGAACTGTAATCCATCTCCCCCAAATGCTTGTAACCAACACGAAACATTTGTTTGACCCTTTTTTATACATTCTTCTGGTGGCTGTGTATATCATTTGTATCACTTCAATCTTTATCACATGATTCACATCACACCTTGGAGTACTGTAATCCATCTCCCCCAAATGCTTGTCAACGTTTCATTTCCTGCGTCAGTAATCCACTTTTCAGTCACAATCTTTGGTTCTTTATATGCATGTTTGTGGCTTGATTCAGTAGCTTCAACCTCTTGTCTTGGTTTCTCTGTTCCACTTTCCTCGTGGAAAACCTGCCAACCTGGTGGTGGTCTGTTGTGTCGGCAGTCAACTTGTTTTAAGGTTGATCATATATGAAGTTCGACCATAAAGAGGGGTGCAGGCCCTCCAGAAAGAAGGTTACATAAGGCAGGCCGGGCCGGGCCAGGCTTGGCCCTTATATAGAAGACTTCATGGGAACCTGGTCCCAGACTGGCCCACTTGTGATCACCTCTACTTGCCAAACCCTGTCCTCAGGATGGAGAACTAGACATGTATTTCATCCCACCATCTATGCAGTAAGCTTAGGATTGGGTATTTTAGTTGATTAGGGAAATTAAATTAGTCCATGATTAAGCAATAGTAGTTGTTTTATTTATTTATTCATTTATTTATTTATTCATTTATTTATTTTTTTAACATGTAGTTGTTTTATTAAAGTCTTTATGGGACGCTGTCACTTTATAGTTTATATGAGATTCAATTTATTTAATCTCTATTTTTTAGAGAAATGCCTAACAACGTGTTTCAAGGATCCTATTGTTTAAGGGCCTTGTTTTTATTCAACAAAATACAAGTGGGAAGCAAGGTTTAAAATTTCAATACGATACGCCCGATACGCGGGCATATCGTATCGTATCTTTGAAAAATAGATACGGGATATTTATTCCTAGAGTGTTAGATTTGCAAAAATTCGTAAGAAACAAGTGTGAATTGTTAATTTTTTTTGAAAAATTTTCAAATTTTGAAAAAAATATGGTAAAAATAGGTAAGTATTTTTTTAATTTTTTATAATATCTTGTGATTTCTTTTTTTTCTTGAATGTTTAAATTTATGTTGATCTACATTTCTTACATTCAAAATCATAATTTATTGTGTTATTAATAAATTTATGGAAATTTCATGAAGATATTTGGGGAAACATAGATTAATAAAAATTTTGAAAATGTAATTTTTCTCTGCCTATAAGGACTAAATATGTTTTAGATCTATGGATTTATCTATCATATCCATAGAGCAATTGAAATTTCTTCTTTAGTATTTTTTTTATTTTTTATATTTTAAGAATTAAAAATAATTAATAATTAATTATATTTTATCATTTGATCACAACAATTGAATATATTATAATTCTATGGATGATCTATCATATCCACAGACCAATTGAAATTTCTTATTTAATAATTATTTTTTATTTTTATATTTTTATAAATAAAAAAATAATTAATTATATTTTATCATTTGATCCCAATGATTAAATATATTATAATTCTATGGATGATCTATCATATCCACAAAGCAATTGAAATTTCTTCTTTAATAACTATTTTTTGAATATATTATATAATGTTTATTTATTTTTATAATTTTTGAAAATAAATAATAAATAATTATTGATTATATTTTCACTTAGCAGTGCCAATGCATGTTTTATGGTTGGATAGGAAAGTTGGGTTTTACCATCCCATAACACATTAAAACTTAAGAATTGTAATTTATAAATGATAGTTAAGCATAAGATTTTTAATGAAATTATAATTAACTATAATATATTTCTCCACAAAATCATTAAAATATATTAATTTAATGTATATACATCTCATTGAAGTCTTATATTTAATATTATTAATATATTTTTATAATTTATTAAAACATTTATAGTATTTCTAAGCATATTTATATCTATCTTAATTTTTCTCCCAGCATGCGTATCCAAGTCTATCCCGATACAAATATTTAAAATTGCCTTTCCATGCAGTTAGGTTCCCATATTTGAACCTTGGCGGAAGGCCCTATATGTTGGCATATTTTTTCTACAGTCAATAATGTGTTACACTTGTACTAATAGTGTTTAATTTTTTCCGAGCTGCTTCATATAGTAATTCCTCTCGTTTCTGTGAAAGATGACGGAGATTGAGGTGGATGTGCGAGGGCTAGGGAAGATGGCCGAGAGAATGCAGGTTCTGGAAGCGAGTCTAGTGGGTAGATTCGTGGGTTTGGAGTATGAGGTGGAAGTCTGGGCGAAGGTAGAGTAGGGGAAGGAGAAGTTATTGGGAGTGAGGAAACTAAATGTGGGACTAATCTTGTTTATGTTTCATAGCAAGGAGATGGCGGAGACTGTTGAATCAAGAGATTGCGGAGGAGAGGGGTTTCAATCTCAGGCTCGACTGGTGGTTTCCGACGGCTGGTACCCTGTCTCACCAAAGAAAGAGAAGGGCCATATGGATCGACATGATTGGAATCCCCTTGCATGCTTGGAATATAGCGACTTTCGAGGCTGATAGAAACCATTGCGGCGAGTTCCTACATTTTGATGATAGGAACAGATCCTGGGACAAGTTGGATTTCGCAAGGACTAGTAGCGGTGGAGGAAGTTTTAGAAGTTCCAAACCTGGCAAATCTGAAGTTTGCAGGCGAAGTTTATGAATTCAAGATTCTAATTGAAGGCGACGACTTCACCTTTTTAGGTTGGAGAAATTCCGACTAGACTAGATCGACAGAAAAATAGTGGAAGGGCCCGCAAGTTCAGACGATGTGGGGGAAGGAGAAAGAAACGAGGGAGAGGAATCAATAGGAGGGGAAGGAGGAAGGAGGCGAAAAGAATCCCCTTAAAGGGTAAAAGAGGAAATTCACGGAGAAACGAATTTTAGTCCTCTAATGTAATGTAGCAAACAAAGAAGAAGACGGGAAGGGAGATGAAGAGTCGCACGATCGAGAGGGCAGTGACGACCTATGCTCAAAAAAGGGTGGGGGAACATAGACTTTAATGAGTGGGGCCCACAATGGCTCGAGGAACAAAATTTTCTATATCTTGGGGATTAGGCATAAAAAATGGAATGGGGTAATTGGAAAAAAGAAAAAAAAGAAACCAAAATTTAAGAGGATCGAAAAGTAAAAAGAAGGGGGAGTGGATGTGGGTAATAATAAGATTTGGCAAGGAATGGTAATGGTGTAAAGTGCGCCGCGGGCTGTCACGGGCCGTGCCTAGAGGTGTAAATCGGACCGGGCCGGGCCGATATGATTTTGGACCGGCCTGGTAAGGCACGATGGCTAATGGGTTGTGCTAGGCCCGGTATGGAAGTTCGTGTCGTGCTAGGTTGGGGGTTCGAGGCTTATGGGCTGGCATGGCATGGCACCATGCCGCTCGTGGCATGACACGAAACACAGTCTACCACGGGCTGGCACAGCATGGCCCCCCAGGCCTGTAATAGGCCGCGCTCGCCCCCCCCTCCTCCCCCCAGAAGGGGCCCAATGGCTAGTTTCAGCTTTTTGGGATACCCCCCCCAACAACTATAAACTGCCATATTAGGGGGGTATTTGTGTGTTTTTCTTATGGGGGTTGAAAAATGACATTAATGCCCCCCAATAGCTATATAATAACTTAGTTTAGGGGGCATTTTGGGTAAAGTTATAAGTAACTTTACAATGACCAAAATACCCCTTCCAACAACTAAATAACAGATAGTTTTTTGGGTATTTTGGGTAATTGAATTATGTTCAATTCCTATAAATAGCCCTATCCTCCACCATTCTCATCACACCAATTCAACAATCAACATTCAATTCTCCTATTAAGTTATTCTCTTAATATCTTCGGTCTTTCCTCTCTAAGTCTCTTTCAGTCTCTCATACATTCTCTGCCATCTAAGTGAACTCTGATAGTCTCATAGTCTGATTGGTTGATTGTCTGATTCTCCAAATTAGTAATTTGGGAGGCTTGGAGCCTTGGACGTTGTCACGTTGAAAGGCTTTAATCGTTGAAATCAAGTTGGGATTATGAACCGACAATTCAGGGTTTCGGGGTAAGTCCAATTAAATTAATTTTATTTTTTTTTAGAATTTGAAAAAAAAAATGGCTAGCTCTTCCCAAAACCCCAAGTTTAGTAGCCTGATTTGGAGAATATTTAAAATAGAGGATGTTGAGGGGAAGGAGAAAAGAGCAATTTGCTAAAAATGTAGAAAAGACTTTAGCTATTGTAGCAAGGGTGGTACTAGCCATTTGACTAGACATTTTCAAACACATGTGAAGAAAGAAGAAATAACCCACAATTTAAATGAATTTTTGAAATAATCGAAAATAAATTTTAAAAATATTGGGAGAAGTCAGAGTCTTGGAGAACATTTCTTGCCACCAATCCCGCCATGGCACGTGATCCGTGATCTACTAACCCCTCCGGTGTCTACAAGCTATAGTTCCATTGGAGTTTTGTTTCATTGTTTTAGTGCAGGACCTGCAAGTACCACACTACGACACAACCACTGTACCAGCCTACCAGGGTTGGCTAGATGCAGTTATGAATTATAATGCAGAATATAGATTACAACTTTACAATTACAAGACAAAGGAGGGCATGATACTACAGACTACTACAGTACTACTGTACTACATACACCGGATATTTGGTTTTTCACTTGAAGGAGATGATGAAAGTGTGTGTGAATGTTTTCATCATAATGTATATGTAAATTTTAACAAATAACCCATAATTTTTTATTTTGTCAAATTATTATTAATTTTGTTTTAATTTTATTTAATTTATTTGCTATTAATGTAATTTTGTATTTTCAACTTGTAACTATATAGTCTATAATTCTATATTGTATTTTTTATATTTTATTAATTTATTCCATTTTCATACTTCATTCATCCAACTATCCAAGTATGAAGTTTATGAAGTATCCAACCATTGTATATTTCATAATTTCAATATTTGTATAATTGTATGTTTTGTAATTTGTATCATTATTCATTCAAATTTAAATGAAATAAAAAATTTAAATTCCTATTTGAATTGTTTTATACTTTTATTTATTTATTCTTTGGGTTATTGGGTAATCATAAATTTGTTATTAATTTATTATTTGTTTCCTGTCCTGATTCTTGAATCCTAATCCAGTTATYCTAAATCCCTGATATGACATTTGATTTGATCAATTCAGATTCAGTGAGTCTATCCCGATTCGGCCCAGGCCCAAGGCCCGCCCAATGGCCCAGCCCGACACAGCCCAAGCCCACGACACGGTTTGCAGCTAGGCTCGACCCAGGCCCAAGCGGGCCTGGGCCGTGGGCCGTGCCGGGCCGACCCCCAAAATTTCCATTGGGGAGAATGGCACGGCCCGTGGCGGCCCGCAGGCCAGCATGACACGGCTCGCCTTTAGAGCGTGCTGCCCACAGGTCATGTCGTGCCAGCCCAACATGGCCCACTTTACACCTTTAGTCATGCCGCCCTCTCTCGTGAAAATTTTGGTGGTCGGCCCGGCATGGCCCATGGCCCAGGCCTGTGTCGTGTCGTGGGCTTGTACTGGGCCAGACTGCAAGCCAAGCCGTGGTCTTGGGCCATGCCGGGCTGGGCTACAGGGCGGGCCTTGGGCCTGGGCCGAATCGGGCTAGACTGAATGGATTACCCAAAAGTTAAAGAAATAAAACAATTTAAATAGGAATTTAATTTTATTTTATTTAAATTTCAATGATACAAATTACAAAGCATACAAATATACAATGGTTGGATACTTCATACTTGGATGAATAAAATATGAAAATGGAATAAATTAATAAAATATAAAAAATACAATATAGTTACAAATTGAAAATACAAAATTACATTAATATCAAATAAATTAAATAAAATTAAAACAAAATTTACAATAATTTGAAAAAAAATAAAAAATTCTATACAACTAGTCAACTATTGTTCATGAATCATGACTTTCATCATCTGCTTCAAGTGAAATATCCGATGTATGTAGTAGTATCATGCCCCCCTTTGTCTTGTAAAGTTGTAATCTATCTTTTGCATGCATCTAACCAACCTTGGTACAGTGGTACATGCTGACCTACACTAAAATAAGACTGCGATAGAACTGTAGCCTGTAGACACCGGAGGGGTTAGTAGATCACGTGCCATAGCGGTGAGAACTGAATAATTTTTTGAATGTTCACTCCATCAGGCTAAAATATCGAAATTATTTGTTCCCTCACCTAAACTATAAAAATTTGCTTATAAATAAATTAAGTTCTGCAAACGAACTTGTTGTAGAAGTAGCAGATTTATGCCTTCTACTTACTATTTCCTACTACTTTAGATAATCAGATTCATATAAACTATACATTTTAAATAATAAATTATTAATTTATTCTTTTTTATTTCCAATTTCAATATTCATATTTTCACAATATGTTTCAAGTGAAATATCAAAACCATCTTTCCTAATCTTAGGATCTAATATTGTAGCTAAGCAATAAAGAGGAGAAATGTTCTCCCAATATTTTTAAAATTTATTTTTCATTATTTTAACAATTCATTTAAATTGTGGGTTATTTCTTCTTCTTTCTCATGTGTGAGAAAATGTTTGCTCAAATGGCCAATACCACCCTTGCTACAATAGCTAAAGTCTTTTCTACATTTTTGGCAAACTGCTATTTTCCCCTTCCCCTCAACATCCTCTATTTTAAATATTTTCCAAATCAGGCTACTAAACTTGGGGTTTTGGGAAGAGCCGACCATTCTTTTTTAAATTCTAAAAACATAAAATTATTTAATTGTACTTACCCGGATTGCTGGTTCAGAATCCCAATTTGATTTCAACAATTAAAGCCTTTCAATGTCCAAGGTTCCAAGCCTCACAAATTGCTAACTTGGAGAATCAGACAATCAACTAATTAGACTATCAGAGTTCACTCAGATTGCAGAGAATGTATGAGAGAGAGGGAAGAGATTAAGAGAATTGTTAAATTGGTGTGATGAGAAGAATGGTGGAGATCTGGAGGATAGGGCTATTTATAGGAATTGAAAATAATTCAATTACCCAAAATACCCTAAAAACTAACTGTTTTTTAGTTATTATGAGGGGTATTTTGGTCATCGTAAAGTTATTTATAACTTTACCCCAAAAAGTCCCCATAAAACAATTGTTATATAACTGTTGGGGGGCATTTGTGTCATTTTTCTCCCCTCCATAAGCAAAATACATAAATAGCCCCCCATATAGTTGTTTATAGCTGTTTATAGCTGTTAGGGGGTATTTATGTAAAAAAACCCCAAAAAGCTAAAACTACTCAAACTAGCCATTGGGGGGAGGGGGCCACCGGGCCAGACGACTAGTTTTCGGACGGGCCGAGCATGGCCCGCTACGAGCCGTGCCGGCACGTGGGTCGCGGGCGGCACGACATGCACAATCGAGCCATGTTGTGTCGGTCTGTGGACTACAAACCCCCGGCCCAGCATAGAACGGACCACTATGTCGGGCCTAACACGGCCCACGGGCTGTCGTGCCGGGCAGGGCCAGGTGGCACAGCCTGATTTACACCTCTAAGGATGGGTAGAAATCAATAGAGTGGGGAGGAAGATGGAGAAAGGAGAAACTTAGAGGTGGTGCATAGGCAATAGAGCCAAAATCGCAACAGCGAACCCTTCAAGTTGAGAAGAAGGGATAAGGCACGATATACCAGGGGAGAAAGGTATCAGCTAATTGGTACAAATTCTGATATCAACACAAGAAACCGAAGACCAGCCAGAAAGAGAATTTCCTCTAGTAGAAGTGGTGGATGCAACATTGCAAAGAAGTGAGAAACAGATAGAAAAATCAGGGACTACGCCTCAGTCAATCGAAGTGGTAGAAAAGGATGTTGAGGTAAGTCCCTCTCTCTCTTCTTCTGTGATTTTTGTTGGGATAAGAAGGCTAATTGGAGAGGTAGGGGAGGTGGAAGCAGAGGTTGTTGGGAGCAGGGGATACGAGGGGAAAAGGAAAAGGCAGAGGGAGGTGGAGGAATCCAAGGAACAAAAGAGGGTGTATAATAGAAAGAAAACATTGGAAGGGGGGCAGAAGGAATTGGTAGAACGGGTAAGAAGGCCAAAAGAGGCACCAAAGTTGGGGAACAGTGAGGTTATTGAAGAAGGGGAAGCTGAAAAAGAGGGTGGAGAGAATGCCGAAGGAAAAAGGTTAGAGTTGAATAGGATAGTTGACAGAGAGGTAATGATAGGAAAGCCTCTTGGATGTTTTTGGGGAGGTGAAGGCTTTGTTAAAATTCTTTTGACCATTTAAAAATCAAGAAAATAGAGAAGACTAAGAAGAGAGAAGAAAGCCCAACAATAATATTAATATAATATTATATGCTATCTTCTTTAACATTAAGAATTATGAATTGTGAACATAATCACATAACCACAAATTGTATCATTGATAATGTTACCATCAATAGACCTTATTAATTAGAAATCACAATCAGAAAATGTTTAAACTTGATTTTTAATAATAATAATAATAATAATAATAATAATAATAATAATAATAATAATAATAATAAGTTTAAATTTCCAAAACCTCCCCTAAAATTTTAAATAGTTGTTTAAACCTTCCCTGAAGTTTGGTAATTGCAATCATCTTCCCTAAACTTTTTAACATACTTGCAAGTAGACCTCCTCTATTGGAATCTTCTAAAAAGAGGCTTAGAAATGTCCAAAATACCCATACAATAATAATTGAGGCTAGTTCTCAAGAAAAAAAATGATACATACTTTATTAAAAAAAAAGACAATTTAAAATTGTAGTTTTACCTTTGAGTGATTGATACGAAGGACAAGTTTGAAAAATAAATCAATTTCCAAAAAGGGATTGGAAGGATTTGGGGTAGTGATTCATATGTAGAAAAAATGTAGAAAATAAACATTTTGGTTAAAGTAACTGCATGGGTAATTTGGACATTTTCATGCCTCATTTTAGAGGATTCTAACAGAAGGGGTCTACTTGCAACTATGTCAGAAAGTTCAGGGGAAGTGATTGCAATTACCAAACTTTAGGGGAGGTTTTAGCAATGGTCCAAAACTTAAAGGAAGCTTTCAGTAATTTACCCTAACAACAACAATAGCAACTTATCATTGTAATTTAAATTTTATAAATATTACCTTTTACATTAATTATTATACATATTCAAATATTAAATTGAAGAAAATTATCAACTCACTTAAGTTTTCATTAATCATGGTCTTTGTAAATCTGAACGTTTGGGTTTAAGTCTTCACATCTTTAAAAAGCATTTTAGTATTTATTTTAAGGCAAGTTCAGTTCCTCCAAGGTCATCCAAGGCCAATCAAGGCCAGCTTGGGTAAGGTAAACCCCTAAACCCAAGCAGCCTAGGTGGGGTTTGGCTCCAAGAATTTGGAACTGGGCCCTATTTAATAATAAATTGGGTAAGGTTAGTTTGAGGCAGTTCGAAGTCAATTCGATTCGGTTTTAGGTAGAACCTATCCATTTGCTCACCCCTACTTCCAACCCTATTGAAGACAGACTTGATCCTAGGTCTTTGCTACAACCAACTAGAGACTTTAACAGCAAGATACCTAGCACCTTCTTTCAAACTAGGACTTATCTATTTCCTGGATTTTTTTAGCAGATTTACATGGATCTCCGATCTTTCCATTATTTTGGAAATTTGAAGCCTTGGATATTTTTATCAAATTCAAAAACAAATGTATTGGATACCAAGATCAAGTATTTCCAATTGGATAGTGATGAATTCATCAAATTCAAAGGTCATTTGGAAATCTCAAGACATATTCCCAAAGGTTTTCTTATCCAATTGCCCATCAACAAAATGACACTAGAAAAAAAAAAAAACACCAACAAATTGTTGAATTGTGAATCATACCATTATTGGATATTTGGTTTGAAGCTTTCCAAACAGCTAAGTTCCTAATCGAAGACCACCTACAAAAGTCTTGGCATTCAAAATCACCATGAGAGTGTCTTTTTCATAAAAGACCTCTCTATACCCATCCTTTGAATATTTGGCAACTCCTCTATGTGACGAGAGCTCTCTTTCAGTATTCCAATTTATGCATTGACCTAACCTACACTTAAATGAATCTTACGCCACCTAATTTCATGCCTAGTTTAGTGCTGATTGATCAATGTGTCCCTAAGATTGCTAAAGGGATTTTTGTGTCTTAAACTCTTAATGGGTCCGAACTTTGTATCCTATATCATACATAAGGCTCAGTTTGGAAGGAGTACAAATGCAAATTTGTAGAGTGCAGAACTTTGTATTTCGTATTATTTTGTATATATTTGTAGTGTTGTCGATATAAATTTTGTGTTAAATTAGGAGCGCAAAATTAATGCAGACAAATTAAAAAAAAATATATATTTTTTTTTGCAGAAATTTAAGTAGGACACAAATTCCTTTTTTTTTGCAAAGCAAATCCTCTGATTCTCTTGTCTTGGACGAAAGCCGAAACCACGACTAGAACATGCAATTATGAGAATAAAGTAACGCCCAACCTTGTGTTAATGAAGATTTACTCACGCTCAATCAATGATTAGAACGTGAAGATCGAAATTATGAGAAGCAAGTAACGCCCAACCTCTGATTCTCTGGTTTGAGATCTCCAATTACCAAATTGGTGATCTTTGTATAAATAAGGTTGATTGGAAGAGGTTTGCCACTTGTCAAGAAATTAGGGCCCACATAAGGATGGAAATCCATTAATTGAATTAAGTTAATCCTCCTTGAATCAACCAACAAAATTTTCCTTTTAACCAAATTGTTAATGGTTGTCAATCAATTGGGCTCCACTAAAATTGATTAGAGAAAATCTCTCTAATTGATTTGAGATCTGTTTAAGAAAATCTTTCTAATTGCCATTAATGGTGGGCTTTGTATCAAAATTCAAGCCTCTATGTGGTAGGTATTCACTGCTCTTATTCAATTTGACTTGTAGTGGGCCCTACCCAACACACTCTTGGATTTGGATTTAATGGTACCTCTTCACTCAATTCTTTTTGTAGGAATACATTAGGGGGCTCATTTTCTAATTATACTTCACATTGGGTCCCATTCAAATCTTTCTTGGGCCCAAATTTTGTTATTCAATTCCATTTCATATTGGGCCCAAAATTTACATATCAACAAATTTGTCGACACAAATTTCGTGCTAAATTTGGAGCACAAAATTAATGCGGACAAATTCAAAGGAATTTAATTTTTTTTTTTGTAGAAATTTAAGTGGGATACAAACTCTTGTTTTTTTTTGAAGAATACCCTCTGATTCTCTTGTCATGAACATGATTGAACTTGCATTTGTAGCTTGTCATGGACACGACTCGTAAAGCTTGACGACTTTAATAGTAGGAGGTCCCTTGTAATGATTCAACGAAGATCTTCTTGACTACAACAATTTAATAGAAGATTTCTTGTTTGCAGTAATTTGATGGGAGTTTTCTTTGAGTACAACAACTCAAAGGACCAAATTCTTCAATTCGCGTGACACAGGACTAGGTAGTTTTGAAGCTTCAACAGTTGAGAAGCTGAATTTCTGGTTGGGAATTGCTGGAAAGAGCTGAAGAGGAGATAATGATTTCTGTTGAAAATCTCTCAGCATGCACGTGGCTAACAGCATTTAATTTGGAACTTCAACAGTTCAGCATCGACTCATGAGCTAGACTTCTTCCAAATTCTTCTGTCTTCTCCCTTCTTTCTCTTATTATTTTTTTATCTTCCCTTTTCTGTAGACAAACCAGCTCTCTTCATCCTCCCAGTGCCCTCTCCTAAAGGGAGTTTCCTTGCTCTCCTCTCCATTTTATAGTAGACGTCTACATTTGAAAAGCCCTCCCTATTTCAAATTTGAAATCCTCATTATAAAAGGGAATGCCATTAGTGATCTTCAAGAGATTTGTTAGCCAACCTTAATTTTCTCTTACCAAATCATCAATTAGGCAATTGCACATCAATCTCCATTAAATAGGTCCCACTAGATCCTCTAGCTATTAACGTGATTCTTTCTTATCAATCCTAATCAATAATCGACTATCTATTAATGGAGACATCTTACTAAGATGTAATTGGACCCCACAAGTTAGGCCATAGGATCAATTTTTTATGATTTGGTGGAGGGCCCACAGAAGATAAAAGGAAATGCCATATCAATTAGCCAGTTAGTGATTCTTCATATCATATCAATTAGCCAACTATCATTTCTCCTTTTATTTTACCACTTAAGAACATTTAAATGTCAATACAATTTAATCCAAACCCGCCACATGAATTTGAGAAGATTTCTCCTTGATTTGCCACTTTGCTACCACCTAAAGGTTGGGGTTTGGAATGACAATTGGGTGATTATGCACCATGTGTAGCTTTACCATATGGGATTGGCATGCCAAGAGATTAAATCCACTTACAAAGAAATATATCTTGGCCATCCTTCTTTCAATATTAATTGCCACTTAAATGTGGGTCCCACCAAGTTGATTAGAGGGGATCTCTCTAACAAGATTTGAGAGTTTAAGAAAACCTCTGTAATTGCCACTCAACGGTGGAATTTGTCTCAAAATTCAAGCCTCCACGTGGTAGATGCTCATTGCTATTCACCTTGATTTGTAGTGGGCCCTATCCAACATCTATTTTGGGCCCAAATTCTGTTATCCTTTTCTTAGTGGGCGAATAATTCATTTTCATTCAATTTCATGTTGGGCCCAAAATTTACCTATCAACAACTGTACATGTTTGTATTAACCAACCTTTTCTCATTTCAGCTTGAACTTACAATGCAAGAACTCTATAGTCATTATTTTTTAATTGATTATACTTCAATCACTTTTATATGCTACCAGTCCTATAACCTAAACGACCTATTATTAGGGGTGCAATCGGGCTGAATCGAGTTGAGTATTGGGCTACTCGTGCTCAATTTGGACTCAAAAGTTCAAAGCTTGACTCTAGTTCAATCGAGTTTCAAGTTTCCTACTCAAATTCGACTCAGGTCCATAGTTACTGAGTTTGAGAAAAATTCATCCACGAATCGAGTTTGAACTCGAATAGCTTGTGAGTAGTCTCAGTTCACTTACACCCCTATATATTATCATGCGACCATATTCATACAACTTGCCTCACAACCAATCAAAATTTTCATGCAAGGACAATACATGTAAAAAAATTGATTTTCAGTTTGCCCATGAACAAGTTGCCAAGAACTCCCTTGTTAGGCTGTGTTAAGCTTGATAGTAAATAAGAGAGAAACATAAATTTGAGGGAATTTTCTCAAGAAATTTCACAAATTATGTAAAGAATTTCCCCCAACTTTATATTTCTGTGAAACCAAACATAGCCTTGCGTTTGATACATCTCAACAGTTGATCGTAATGTCGACATAACGACAAAAGGGTTGTCTTCTAGTCAGTTTGCCTCACTGAAATCCAAATTAAGTTGAATGGTGGTCCTCCTACGTTGTAACTATTGTGGGCGACGTTAAATGAAAATTGAGATAAATTCATACTCATACTTCTTCTCTACTCAAATGTCACAATTAATTTTGTTGTACAACCTGTAGTCATGTGAACCATAGAAGGATAGCTAGCTGTACTATTCAAATATAAATACAATTCTAATTAGTCCTATCTGAAGTGACTGAAGTCATATTTTTCACAAGAATTACAACTACTCTTTGTTGACTCCTCACCCCACCCTCTATCTCTCCTATCTTCTCATTAGGGGTGCAAGTTGGGCCAGGTTCGGTCGAGACTCAACCCGAGTTCTTGAATTCTTGATCCTTATTTAATCCATCATTTTTTTTTTGGTTGAGTTCAGGTTGGCCTGATTTCTTCTTTTAATTTTTTTAAAATGTTCTTATTTCTTTGCAAAGTTCCATCTATTGTAGTGTATTGCATGATATGTATCAATTTCAGGGTCATTGATGTTCGGGTGGTTGCTAAGTTGGCCCAGGGTGCCATGAAGCTGACTCCATAGCCACCCTCTCAGGACCACGTTGGCATCGTCACCCAAAATCGCGTGAAGGACAGGTGCGGGTAGGAAGGAGTGTCCCATACGAACAGGGAAGTAGATTCCACCTGGGAAGGGGGAATCCCCCAAAGACCTTGGCGGACAACCTGATCTTGACAACCCCGGAAGCCCTATCCGATCCAAACACGGACGTCCAACTATAAATAGGTATGCAACGTTCAAGGTAAGGGACTTTTGGAACTACATTCTTTGAATACTTTTTTGCACTATCTCTTCAGCTTGGGCCAGTACTACCTCAACTTGCTTGTCCCAGCCACATCTCTCTTTATCCTTCTGACTTGAGCATCGGAGTGCCTAGTCGGGGAACAACTCCTTAAGCCTCTGATCCTTCTCCTGGTTGCAGATCCCAATGTGCAACTTCATCCTTCCGCCTCGGCCTTGTCCAGTTGGCAGGACTATCTAATCGTGTCATCGATTTAGAATACCTCAAATCGAACAACATCATATTGGCGCCGTTTGTGGGAAATGTACAAAAGGTCATTTCCCAAATCCCTTTCTCTACTCTAAGAGCAACCATGCCTAAGAACATTGATTGCTCTGGAGCCCCTTCCCCATCTCGAGGATCCCACTTACTTCGCAACTCCCCACCTCAAAAGCTCTAGCATCAGGTAGTAGTTGACCCCGCGCAGTGCCAAACCATGCAACAAAAGGTCAACCGTATTCTAGCAATGATGGAAACACTAGGGCAACCAGCATGCCCAAGCTACTCGCCCTGTCACGTAGGTGCCTACTATAGTCGATCCTCACATTGAAGACCTTAAAAGGTGCCACGCAGATAGGCACAAGGCCCAATCCAATCGCAAATGACCAAAGCCATCCAGAAGATCTGACTCCCCAGCCCGGCCGCACGCACACAACGCCCACACTAGATCCCATCACTCCAGCGCTTAGGTATTAGCGAAAGAACGGCTTGGCCAACATTTGTAGTAGTCGTTGATCTTGATAGTCGAATCTAGCTCAATTCGAGACTAGCATGTGATCCCAAAAGGGGAAAGGTCCATAAATGTGGTCCTAGTCGCCAAAGATGCTAAAATCAGAGAACTAAGAGAGTGGTTAGCCAAACTAGAATGCAGCCAAGTGGATAGAAGTGTAGCTCCTCCGACAGCTCCGCCCTCAAAGCAGCCCCACAGCCAACTCGCAAAGGAACCCATCTTCGTCCAAGAGATCGTTGACGAGCTTCTCCCAACCGGCTAGTGATAATGATGTTGCACAACTCCTCTGAGGGTTTCATGTGCAAGGCCTTCATGCCACACTCCACGGAGTCGCAAGAACTTGGTACGCCTCCCTTCTGTCGTGGTCCATATCCTCTTGGGAGTAGTTGGAGACACAGTTCCTAGCGTAGTTACCACCAGCCAAAGGCACTAGAAGACATCGTCCAACCTCATGTAAGTATGACAGAGGAAATGAGAGACCTTGAGGGAATACTTGGAAAGGTTCAATGCCAAGGCCCTTCAAGTTTGAACTCTACACCAATTGGTAGATGTAATACCATCATAAGCAAGCTATGCTCCTCAATGTCTAGCTTCTTGCTGCAAAAGAACCCTTTGCCCAACCTGACCTCACTCACGAAGTATGCGTAAAAGTACATGAACGTCGAGGAAGCCCAGGCGCTACAAAGGAGTGAAGAGGACCAACATGATCGAAAGCGGAAGGACCATGAGGAGTGCATATCAGACAGAGACAGCAAAGATAGGACCATTGACCTAACCGCAGACTGAGGACTCCACTGCTGACGTACAAAAACCTTACTCCCTTGAACACGTCGTGGGCCAAAATATTGATGCATATCTGCGACCATAGCTTCGTCAGGTGGCCCAAAAAGATGAAGACTTAGGGTAATAAGAGGAATCGGGACAGGTATTGCGATTTCCACTGAGACCACGACCACGGCATTGAAAGATGCCATGACCTTCGCCACCACCTGAAAGACCTTGTCTGACGTGGATACCTCTGTGGGTTCATCGCTATCAAAGAGTATAAACCAGAGAAAACCACACCGACGAGCCCCTAGCCTGAGCTCCCTCGGTGAGGGTCATCGCTGTCATCTCGAGAGGGACGACCCTTAGAGGGGAAAACTAGGCATGGAAGACCTACTCCAAAGAGCTAAAGCGCTAGGACTAAGATGTACTGATGATGATCGGCGCCAAGCACTAATGGCGACCAGGCTATACAAACTTAATAAATAAAGAATTTTCTTCAAGCACAAATGACCAAATGCCAACGTACAGTCTGACCGAACTCCACATTGACTAATGGGCGTAGTACGATGGCATCCTCGTCAAAGACTCGGCCAACCTATAACGGCCAAGGCTCGACAACCATCATAAAAGGACCCAACCAAATAGACGGTTGAGGCCAGAACAAGCCCTTGATAGGCACTACGGGAACAACGTCCCCACCACAATGGCAAGAGGATGCCCATCAAACTTTGGGTGCCCTCCCAACTTACAATTGGAGAAGAGGTAACCAAGGACCATAGCTAGCCTAGTCAAAGAGCGTAAGGCTCTCCAAGACTAGGTGCCACCAAGCTCCCCAACAACGTTGAGAGCTTGGAACCAACTCAACCAAAATTAGACTGAGGCCACGAAGCCGAAGACCTCAGTAAGTCCAAGACCTCGGCCAACATGAGACCAAGGCCACGAAGTTGAAGACCCTAACCATCTAGCATCAAGCCCAAGACCTTGGCCAACATGAGACTGAGGCCACAAAGTCGAAGACCTCGGTATGCCCAAGACCTCAGCCAACATGAGCCCAAGGCCATAAAGTCCAAGACCCTGGCCATCTAGCATCAAGCCCAGGACCTCGGCCAACATGAAACCGAAGCCACAAAGTTGAAGACCTCAGCCAGCATGAGACCGAGGCCATAATGCCAAAGACCCCAGTCACAGTGTCAATTCCAAGACCCCAACCCAACTAGTCTGAGAACAAGTATAGGAGAACAACCTATGAACCCTACCAGCCAACCTAATTCCAAAGAGTAACTTAAAAAAAGAAGAGAGAAGCAACACAAAACGTGCTCGGCAATAAGGGTGTCAACGGTATTCAAAAATCCGATTTTGAATTCGATATTCAACATATTCGAATCGAATTCGGATAATTCAAATATCTAATCGGTCGAATTCAAATTTGGATATAACCTGATTTGATTCGATAAATATCCGCATTCAACCAATTATTTAATTCTTATATATAATATATAAGATGTTTTGTATAATTTATATATAATAATTAAGTTATATAAATAATTTATATATTTATATACTTCATATCAATAAAATATTTATTTTATATATTTATTAATTATCTAAAATAATTAATTAATCAAATTCGAATCGATTTGAATATTCGAATATTTAATCGGATTTGAATTTGGATATTAATTTTCAATATTCATCAGATATCGAGTCAAATTCGGATATCAAATTTTCTAATCGGATTGGAATTCGGATATTGCTTGGTCCAATTCGAATTCGATCCGTTTACACCCCTACTCGGCAAAAAGACTAAATTCCCATTAATAAAGAAGTTGATACATTGATTATAAGCCCGACATACTAGGTTGAATACAAAGACCCTTAAAACAAAAGGGGGGGGGGGGGAAGAGATAGGACATCAATTTTTTGTTGGGGGTCCTCGGCATGCTCTTGGGCATCAATGACAATAGCATCTTCGCAAGCAGGCTCTTCGGTATCAAACAGGGCAAAACCTTGATCGACACCGGCTACCTCTGGGAACTGACGCATCGCATCACCCGCCGCTGACAGAGAGCGAATCCCTCCTGCCAAGAGTTGGTAGCATAGTTGTCCAGCTTGTTCTGATGAGCCCCCGAAGCTCTATACTCGGTGACACCCTCCTCCTTCACCCAAGCTATCTTCAGCACCTCCCACACCTTTTTGAGATCATGGATGTGGTCCTTTAACTTGTGGATGGTCTCTTCCCTCTCCTCGATGTTGTGCTTCAGCTCGACCAACTCTGCCTTCAGCTGAGCGTTCTCGATCTCTTGCGACTCATAAAATCGCCACAGCCTGCAGAGGTAGTCGACAAGGCCAACAACTGAACAAACCGATTGCAGGGCACTGAATAGTTAGTATAAAAGAAAAGAAGAGAGATAAGGAGGAATAAGTAGAGATGAACTTACCGCAATGATCTAATGGAGAGTTGCGCTCTCTAGGAAGTTACTGATGTGGCTGCTAGCTTTCTTCCTAATACTGGGGAGCATTAAACCCTGAGCAAACTGCTCGGCCACCCCCTCCATCTCAAGGGTTCCTCTGATCGCATCGACCATTGTGGCACGTATACACCTACCAAGCCCTTAACCAAATCATATTACGAAGCGTCCCCCCTTTGTGACAAAGATCGCCCAAGATGAGTCATGGCCTCCTCAAAGTCAACCACCACAACTTCCTCCGTCGACCTCAGCCTCTTCGCTTGTTAAGGAATGCACTATGTCGAATGGCATCGGAGCTATGCGCCCGAGGTCCCAGCCGCCTGTGCCTTCCTCGTGGTCGCAGCTTGCAGACGCCGAGCTCTCTCCTCAACACCAATCATGTCCAAATCTGCACAAATCACCACAAAGTTAGCGCCAAGTAAAGACAAGCTCATAAAAAAATATGAGGCCACGCTGTCCATGGATCGGACTGGGATTGTTTGGCCGAAGGGCACATCAGCCCAGCCAAGGTCATCAATCGGGATAATGTGTACTCCCCCAATGTGTACCCGCACTATCCTCCTCACAACAGTTATCTCTTCCTTCGACAGCTCGACCTAGAAAGGACCCTTATCCTTGGTCCTCAAAAAGGACGGGGTGAGGGAGAACGACCAACCTCCTCGGCACTTCACAAAGAAGAAACCCTCTTTCTAGTACCTAATGGAAGAGGGAGCCCCGACAAGCACCATAGTGTTCGGCCTAGCCGATAGGTAGTAGTAACCATACTTGTTCTTCTTCACGTGGAGGAAATACCTAAACATTGGGAAGGTAATCTCAATATCCTTGAGAGTGCAATAGTAGAATAGCCCGACCAAGTACTGAAACGAGTCTGGCATAAACTGAACAAGCAGGACCCAATACCACCTTAGGATGGCCACTACCCTAGAATCTAAAGGGAACCTAAGGCTGGCAATCAAACTATGGACGTACACACAAATTTCCCAGGATTGGCCGAAGTGGCCCTCTCCCCGATCCTAGGACACCTTAGTTTCTACTCCTTGGGAATGTGATACACTTCCCTGATTCGACCTAGGTCGGCTGGAGAAAGGCTACACAGAGTTGAGGCAAACTGCTCCCCAAATCTCCTCTTGAGGGCTTGCCCTTCCAACTCCACATCGGCTTCAGCCACCTCGTCAACACTAGTCTCTCAGGCACCAATCTCTCGGACCTCAGCATTGCCCTCGTCATTGACCTTGGTTGCATTGTCGTCGATCTCCGGTACCCTAACCTCGGTCACCTCGCACCGAGGACTACCTTCACTATCATCCCCCGAAGTATACCTAGTAAAAAGGAAAGACAAGGAAGCCATAGTGGAAGACATCTTATCAAAGAAAAAAGAAGCTTGAGACACTTGAAATGCCAAGCAAGGGACATCAGCCAAACTTTAAGGCACAAACTCTTTCCAAATGACAAAGTGAAATGACTTGCCTACCCCTTTTATAAAGGCAGCCAACAGTCCAGATCAAATTAGAACAACGGTATAGGACCATCACCACACTTCGCATGCGCACGACTTTGGGAAGACGAAACGACGCATCTACCAAACTGTACAAAAACGGTATGAACGTTGAACCACCCGATCCGCCCACCAAGCCGGTCCGCTCGCAAACTGGAGTTCCTTAGCCGAGGACTTTAGAACTCTCATGCCCATCTATGACCGAGCACCACACTCCTTGACTTCGAAACTAAGGGAGTGGTGTACGGGTGATTGCTAAGCTAGCCCAGGGTGCCATGTGGTTGACTCCATAGCCGCCCTTTTAGGGCCACATCGGCATCATCACCCAAAACCACGTGAAGGATGGGCATGGCTAGGAAGGAATGTCCCACATGGACAGGGAAGCGGATTCCATCAGGGAAGAGGGAACCCCCGAAGACCTCGACGGACAACCTCATCGTAACAACCCCAGAAGCCCTATCTGACCCGAACACGGACGTCCAACTATAAATCGGTACACCATGCTCAAGGTAAGGGACTTTTGGAATTGCATTCTTTGAGTACCTCTTTGTAGTATTTCTTCATCTCGAGCCAACACTACCTCAACTTGCTTGTCCTAGTCACATCTCTTTTTATCCTACTGACTTGAGTGTTAGAATGCCTACCCGGGGAACAACTCTTCGGGCATTTGACCCTTCTCCTGGTTGCAGATCTCGATGCGTGGCTTCATCCTTCCACCTCGGCCTTGTCCAAATGGCAAGATTATTTGATTGTATCCTTCATTCAAAACACCTTGGATTGGACAACATTAATTGAAATGCCAAATTTTGAGATTTAAGTCCTTTTCATAGGTCTAAACATTAATATTCATCTAAATATCTATGTTTGAATTATCAAAGTGAAAAATAAAAAAGAGCATCCATATTTGAAAAGTGAAAAAATGAAAAAAAAAAAGAGTATCAATAGTTGAAAACTCTGGATGCATTGATACTTTGAACCACCTTTCTCAATTTGATAAAGAATATTGGCAAATTACGGCTCACTAATTTCAGCATTTTTATATGCAAGGTAAAAATTATCAATACATGGCAATGGTAATGGTAAAAGGGATGTATTGGTATTTTAACCTCACACTTGATTGTTTTTTAGTTTTTTTTTTTTTCAAAACCTATCGAGAGGGTTGGTCTAAGGCCTGCCTATCCTCTGAAATGGGTTTTATCCCAAAGGATTTAAATTTTGCATATCAATAAATCGCCAATATGACCTCATACGGGGCGTATCATGTCAAAATTCTGAACCTTATTGATATATACACAAGGACAATGTTATGATGCTTCAAAACTTAAGAGTACTATATTCATATTAGACTAGAAAACTTTTGCTTTCAAACTTAAATTTTTTCCTTTGTATAGTTGCATATATACACACATAAATACAATTTATAAAATATTTGTACACATAAATATGAAATATGAAGAAATGTTATGTTAGGTTTTGGGCTGCCCAAGGTTTCAACCCTAACGTAACCTAGACTAATTAAGTTGGGTTCACAATTTTTCGACCTTAATCCTAATCCAAACTTCAACTAAACCCAACATAATCAAACTTTTTTCGGGTTGAGTTTGAACGACCCGGCCCAAGTTGCACCCTACCTTGACCCACTAACTTGATCGACTCATGCCTCATGGTTCAATGGGCTGTAAGTATGATAGATGTAACAATCAACCTAGGACCCAATCATCTGCCTTGGGGGTTAAAAACCCTAAAATTAAATGTTCGATGGCTGATGACATCGGCACACACAAACCCTACATCCAACGCAAGTGTTCCTAAAAGTTGAATCAAACATTATGTAAGGTATCCATCTACCTTGAACACCGTGGATCTAGTACCATTACGTGGGTCCCATAAACATGATGTGTTAATTCCAAGTAGCTATTTCCAATACGGTTTGACCCAGCCACTCCACTTATTGGTGGCATTGCTCAATACAATATATATATAAAGAAGATTGATAGCTCATAGATAAGAAGATGCCTTTTGTCTTTTAAAATAGTAAAGTTAGCGTGGCATCATTTCTTGTACGTAATGACAACTCCCTCCCTCCCCACCTTGCTTACAAATGTGTCGCTATATGGGTGGACCATGTTACATATTACCTTGACATGTTGATGGTCCGGGTAGTCCGATAGGTTGGTTTGGTCCGATTCGATTTAAGTCGGGTTTGGATAAATTTCAGGTTTATAGGCTTCGGCTTGGGCCTAAAATATCGGGTTTGACTTTTTTTAGGTCAAGCTCGGGCTTTCTCAAAAAGTCTGGCCCAAGCTTGAATTCGACTTGATAATGTATCATATAATAAAAATATATTTTATATAATAAAAAATAAATATATAATATATGTTTTCTTTATTATTCTTCTCTTTTTTCAAGTAATAGTGTGATCTTTCATTATTTTTTTAGGTTTCCAAGTATTTTAATATAAATAAAATAGTTTTTAGTTGAATAAAAAAAGAAAAAAATATTTTTTCCTAATTTTTAGTCGAACTTGGGCTCGGGCCCAGACTTCAGGCTTTATATGAGGGTTGAGCTCGGGCTCAAGATCTAGGCCCAACGATCGGGCCGGGCTCGGGCTCGAGCCTGAGCATACCTGGCCCATGAATAGGTCTACTACTACTACTCTCATCCGAACTAGGATCTGCTCCTCATAGAGCGTGCCCCACATTGACATCACAACAACATTTTACCCTATATTTGAAACATCTTCCCATGAATAATAAATACAAGTACGAGAGATTTTCTTGTTGTGCGGCTAAGACATGCCATGAGGTTGGTGTGAGGCGTGCTATGTGAGGAGTAGATCCGGACTCCTCTCATCAATCATTCACTTGTGTCAGCCCGGTTCATTTCACAATCCTGAACCAGAGGTAATTCTAAATTCTCCCAAACAGGGTCCCCATAGGATTCAAACATGATAATAAATAGCATCGTTTACTTAAACACCCCTTATGGTTTTATGTATTTACTAAAATCTAACCTCTAATTTGTGTGTTATTAAAATATCTCTATGGTGTGCAACAACTTTATTTAACCTCTCTTTCATGAGGGAACCATTTGTAATTTCACATGATAATGTTGCATGACTTCTTAAATGAGTGGAAAATGTTAGGGAGGGTTTTGTTTCTTAAAGGTTGATATGAAACTATTAAGGAAATTTTTAAAAGGGTGTGACTATGACATGGAAAAGATATGATATCTGAAAATTTTTTGACCAATCAATTGGAATCATAAACGTGGTAGCTAATTAGGTGTTATTTATCAAAATTCATGGGTGTGTTTTGATTGGTCAAAACTCTTCCCATATCATATCTTTTCCCTTTTTAAAATAAAGAAAACCCCTAAAACTATTTTCTTTAAAATTTTCCACTCATTTAAAGAAATCACCTAGTCATTCATGACAAGATCTATTCTTCTCACCATCACCAACCTCACAATACTTGTAACTGCACATTGGGAACATCTCCCATACTTATACGTTGCCATCCATGATGAGATGTTCTCATTGCATCGCTGCACTGTGCTATGACATTGGTGTGAGGAATGTGCTCCATGAGGAGTAGATCGGATTTCAAAACTTAACAGAAGGTTGATAAAGTGAAGGGTTGTAAACTATTGGGGAATTCTAATAAAACTATAGTAAATATGTGAAACCATAGGGGTTTTTAAGAAAAATTCCTTAAGAAATAAGGTAAATTAAATGACCCCCTTTACTATTGGGTCAGTGATAAAGACCCCCTGTATTTTAATTTGCAACAAAGACCCCCTAAACTTTAGCCATTAGATAAAGACCCCCTAAATGTTAAGTTAGATGACAAAATGCATTAAATTATCAAAATACCCACCTGAGCTTTCTTTATTTTCTTTTCATTGTCCTTTTCTCTTAAACCCTAACATAATCTAATCTTCATATTCCCTTCCCCAATAAAAATTACCTTGAAAGAAGCGTTGCAAAGCCTATCATGAACAAGATGGTTTAACAATACAACAAAATAATCCAAACTATGTTTGTAAAGTGTCTTAGAAATAGACTTGTTCATGGGTCAGATAGCTCGACGGGTCAGCTTAGCTTAATCCATTCTAAGTCGGGATTGGACATTATTTTAGGCTCATAGGCTCGAGCTCAGGCCTAAAACATCAAGCCCAACCTTTTTTTGGGCTGAGCTTGGATTTTCTCATAAAAACATGACCTGAGCCCGAGCTCGACTTGGTAATATATATTATATAATAAAAACATATTTTATTTAATAAAAAAATATATATACAATATTTTTTCTTTGTTTCAAGTAATAGCGAGATCTTTTATTATTTTTTACTTTTGAGGGCTTTTAATATAAATAAAATGCTTTTTTTATTAAATAAAAAAGAAAAAATATGTTTTCAAATTTCTATCCTTGAGCTTTATATGAGGGTCAGACTCGAGCTTAAGACCTAGTTCCGATGGTCGGGCTGGGCTCAGGCTTAGGCCTGATTGTATTCTGTTGATACCTCGACCAATGATCAAGTCGTTTTCCACTGTAACCTAGATATTGGACTTGGAGACGTTGAGGACGTTCAAGAGATGGCATGGGCATGGAGAAGGGGTTTGAAGCTCCGAAAGTCTGAAATGGAGTCGTCGTGGAATCTGAAGGTAATACCTTGACTTGGAAAATGAACATCCAAATAAATAAATCTTCAAAAAACCTGTGACCGGAAAGAGGGGTCTTGTGGGATGGCGTTGAAGGGGCTTTTGTACTTGTATCTTTGAAGAATCATTAATGGAGTTGCAAAGCTTTTATACTTGATTAGAATTATCTTTGTTTTTCCTCCACCAATAATCCCATTATCGAGTTCATCATAATGCAAGTCCTAGTACAGAAGCATTGGAGAAAATATATTTGAAACGTGCAAAATTATCTTTGAAGGGATTTTATAGGCTGTAAGCGCAAAAGATAATATTCTGTTTATTGGTGGAGATTTCATTCCGTAAAATTATACAAAATAGAAAGGTAAAACTGGTCTTTTGAAAGAAATAATGTATCAACCAAACGTTAGGGTTTAATTTTTCAAAAATTTAGGGAAGGTTTTGTTTTTAAAGTAAAACTTGAGGGGGAGGTTTTTATGATTGTCAGAAATCTCAGGGAATCTTTTATCCTATTATTTACCCTAAAATAATAATTATAAGGCACGTTCTGCACTTGCCACGTGGAAACATTTCACAGGTGGTCTGCCAACTCTACAATGGGGTTGAGCTTGCTGTAGCCTCGACTCAAGACCTCTCTGTGTCCCATGTATGAATGATGTACCATGTGTTCCTGGGAACTCTTCTCATGTCTCATGTGGTG
>NW_010729109.1:3061088-3198289 GCF_000365185.1 Nelumbo nucifera
TCTCTCTCTAGACCTCCCACCATTCTGCATTGGCCTTTTGTTTTTGCCATGACCATTGGCCCTTGTTCTACCCTGCTGTTGCTGAGATATGCCTTCTCCTCCCTTATGGAGGCTTTTTTATCATTTGCTACTCTTTGAGCTAAAAACTCTTTGAACAACCAGTCAACTTCTCCCCAGCCTTGGTTCTGTTTTCCTGCTGGTAGACACACCAGTTGCCTTCGTCCCTTACCAAAAAATTCAGCCAAAGCTAAGAAGCCTTTTCTATTCCTCTTACATTCAACAACATATCTTCTCCCTTTATGAAGAAGCCTTGCCAAAATATTTTGCCGCCAGTCAAGTTGCATCATTTGGCTTTTTAACAGTAAAATGTGGTTATGATACAAATGTCAGCACTTTACCTGGTGGTGGAGAGCAGTGCTATCAAAGGGCTGACTGGCCAATGACTAGTCAGTTGATGTCCATACCCACTGCATTGTTTGTAGGTGGTACCCATGGTGCGGTTGCTTAGGATGACTAAGCAACTAGGTCACCTTGGTTTACTGATGACTAGTCTACTTACTTGACTACATATTTATTCTAGTTTTATCTTTATGTTCAATCAAACTTTGAAAATAGTGTTATAATAATTTTATTCATGCCAAATGTAATAAGCATCTCTAATGCATGTGGTTGGATGGGGGGGTATATTAAATCGGAACAAGGCCTATGTGAAAGATATATAACGGGGTGATTCTTTTATGTCTTCTTCCAATCAGTAGTGTGCTGGTCTGAAGTTTCCATATTATTGTTCCAATCAGTAGTGTGCTAAAATGTTCAATATCACATCTTTTATTGTACACTCACAAACTTTGTAAATTTATATATTGCATTGTTATATCAAAATTTATACATCCTTTTTGTAGTCAGCTGGTCAATACCTAGGTACACGACTAATCACTCATTGTGTAGGGAGGCAAACAACTAGTCATCACTTCCCACACTGATAAAACTGTTCACCTGTTTCGCCTGCTTTCTTCTTACAGTTGTACTTGCATTCTAGACTTCTAATTTTCTGTTGATTTTTTGGACCTGTTGATGAACTTCTTGGGTTTGGTCAAGTTTTCAAAGTGATATCTTGTGTTGGGAATGGATTTCTTGAATTTTTTATCGTAGATACCTGTACAAATATATTTTTTATTGTAGATATTTAAGTTCCATTAGCACAACTTTCTTTCTTTTTCTTTTTTTTTTTGAAATCTTATAATGTAGTTTCTTACAGAAGAAATTTTAGATATTATGTTAATAGAGATCTTAACACTTCTTCAGGGTTGATTTTGATGTATACATTAGGCTTTCCCTTTTGGAGATTGAGGGGTGACAGTAAGATGGAGGTTCGTTAGATGAGGGAGATCTTGATTGTCTCTCTTTGAAGTTATAATGAGTGCAAAACATTCAATAACTTAATTAGAAGCTTAATTATCTATGTACCTATTACACCTATATATGATCAGCAACAAATAAAGTCCATTTTATTGATATAAACAGAAATTATACATCTTTTACAAAGCTGAAAACATAGCATAACCATCCTTCCCCAAATAAATTACAATTACAAAACTGCCCAAAACAATTGATTTCTATGCACCTCTTGTTTAGCTAAGCTACCAACCCAGGTTTAAGCTGATCTTGGGACCCATGGGGTTTTGACCTGCATATTCCTTCATAGTCATCTAAGTTTCCTCAATTCACTTCCATACTTCTAGTGTGCCTTATCTCCATACATGCTTGCTGAACCCCTTGTAGTACTGCCAACAATTTGGCCCTTGTAGTGTCTCCAACACCAATTGGCCCGGAGAGCATTGCTCTCACTACCCCAGTACCCCCGTACCTATGGATTAGTTTATATATATTGCTGCTTATAGTTTAGTGAATGCTACTAAATGGAATGGTGGAAAATAATTTTGAAGGAGAGATGATCTTTTATTGTGTGTGTGCATGTCCCTAATGAATAAGACTAGGTATTCACTCTGAAATTCTTGGGCTTTTGGTCGTATTCTTAGGTAGCTAAATACTTAGGTTAGAGTTTGTGCATACTGTAGTTATGTCAGAGCTAGCAAAAACCTTCAACATTTGGATTAAGCTTGCAGTTTAGAGAAAAGTTCTTGTGCCACCATTACTCTGTTAATTATGTGAAAGTAGAGGATGAAGTAAAAAGTTTCAGACTTCTTATTTTGATTATGAGTCCTGTAACTTGATAATTAAAATTCTGATGGTGGCCCTTTTGATTGAGATTGGAAGATATCATAGTGAACCCTTTAGGACAGGACTTAGGAGTTATAACAAGTTTTGATCTTTTGAACAGCAATTCTTTARACCTTCTGCAGACCATCATCGCAAACACTCTGATATGGACTTTTATTAGCAGAGTGGAACTGCAATTTTCATGGTGTATTTGATTATTTATCATTTCTGGGCCTGTGGGTTTTTCTCAGAGCAAAAAAGTAATATTTTCTTCTTCTAGGAGAGTTCCCCTTACCCGGTGGAGGTTTTCTGAATGTACTTTCTCTGTCCTTTTGGGGGTGAGCAGTTCTCAAATCATAAACACATCTAGTAGAATCTCCTTTGTGTGGAGACAATCATTACCAAATAAATTGATCTTTAAATCTCTTGGTTTGGAGTTTGGAAAGTTTGAAGATATGAATGGACCTCCTTTAGGAATTCTTCTGTGGAATTCAAAGAGAACAAGTATTATGATTGATCTTAATCTATTTGAAAATGGTTGAGAAACTGGTTTATGAATAGAAATTTATGCAGGAGATAAATTAAAAGTTGGTTAAGATTGGGGTGTACTAATAATGGTGGATTCATAGTGTGAAGGTGCTAAGAGGTGTCTGGGCAATAGGGAAACATCTTTTTGCCTAATTGACTTGGCTTCTCATCTAGGCATTGCTTAAGCAATGATCTTTTTGATATAAAGACATTAAAAAAAATATGGGTGATTTTAGCCTCTCCTATTAATTAGCATGTTTCCCTAGTTGATGTAAAAGCTACAAAACATTTGAAAGTGATTTAAAGTGAAGTAACCAAACTTCAATGTGATCAATGCGTTCGACCAACTGGTTGATTAGTGGCTAATCAACCTGTCAACCACAGTCATTTTAAATCTTTATTTGTTAGCTTTATCTCTAATTATTTGAATATCCAATTAGTGTGCTGGAATGGAGTTGCAAAACAATGGGTACATCAATAGTCAAGGTTGCACTCTTCTTTAGAAAACAAAGGTTGTGATTCCTTATCCAAGCTTATCCGGCCTAACTTTTTCTTTGTTAGCAAAACAAAGATTTTAAACTAAATGTTTAATACCGATTTTTCTTGCATGATGGTAGTCTATGTTAACTTATTTATGAGCATCAATATATTAATTTGTTTTACACTACCGGTCCCAAGTCCGGATAAAGGAGGGTGCATTAGGTTGTCAGTTGGCACAAAACTTTTGCCAAGTATGGGTCGTAGCCGACCCCATACAGTTGGGATAAGGCATGGGTGATGGTTATGAATATATTAACTTGTTTAGAACATATCTTTTTCTTTTTTAATTTTTTATCAACTAGTCAATGCCTAGGCACCAACCAGTCATTGCCTCGTTGCACTGACTAGAAATGCCAAAATGACTAGTCATCACTTCACCACATTGATAACATTGTCAAACATTAAAAGTATTACTAAAACAACGTTACATAGCCAATGGAAAAATCTAGGGGATGGAGCCCCATTTTGTTAATACAAGAGAAGATATAAAGAGAATGCCACTGTGCTAAATCAAAGGATGGGAAAAATCAAAGAGATGGGGGATGGAGACTGGGTTATATTGTGTGAAATAGAGATATATTGGAGATGGAATACATGTGAGCTAATGGTGAAAGAAAAAAAGAAATAAAAAAACAAAAGGAATGTATGTTTCTTAATTGGAAAAAAAGAGACATCAATAAACAGGTGCAAAGATTTTAACCAGCACACCACCCTAACTATGGTAGCAAACTGTGCTCCTGCTCATTCATCTGCTTGTCTTGTGTGGTCACCACCATGCCTTGGATTTAAATAGTTAAATTTTGATGGAAGCAGTGAGGTTAATCCAGGTCCCTCAGGTGCAGGAGGTGTCTTTAGAGATGAGAACGGGAAGGTGATTGCAATGTATTCAGGTTCCATTGGGGTTGGGAACTCTCTCAGAGCTAAGGTTTATGCTGTACTCGAAGGCATAAGGAAGACTAAGGTGCTGAATATACAAAAGCTAGTTGTTGAAGGGGATTCAAAGCTGGTTACAAAAGGATAGTGGACTTTGGAAATTTGCTAATGAGAGGAGGGAGGGAGGGAGATTAAATGGCTAACTTAGGGGGTTGGAAATCCAGTTTCAGTGGATGAGGAGAACAACAAATGCCTTTGCAGATACTTTGGCTAAGTAGGGGGTGGGAAGGGATAAATGTTTTGGGCTATTTTGTAAGTTTTTTTATTGTTCTCTTGGGAAGAGTTAAGTCATTTTATCTCTCTTTGGAGTGTTGTAATTATGTTCATTAATTAATTGAGATCTTGTTATTGGCCACAAAAAAAAAAGAAAGAAAAGGGGAAAAATGGAGTAGAGCCTCTGTTTTGGTTGTAATTAAAAAGATTAATTATTTTGTATTAAAAAAGAACAAGTAGAGGGGAAAGCTCCTTGTTTCCATCATAGGTAGAAGGTTGTTATTATTCTTATTGTTATTTTGCTTACGAAAATTGAGAATCAAGTAGATTCATCAATAAAAATTTGAGAAAAATGTAGAATATGCCTCTTTTGGATGAAAACTATTGGTTGAAGTCCTATTATGCATGAACACATACTTTCTAGTTGTTGAAGCCGCTTGAAGCTTCTAACATTATCCTAAATCAGAAGATGGCGACCATTGGAGTTGTAGAAGAAGGGAAAGTGTGGGTAAGAGTCCATGGGGCGTCGATCAGGGTAGAAATCTGTAGATATCTGTGAAGAGGGTCTAAGGGAGTGTGAAGTTTTTCTTAAACAGTGTTTGGATGCCAGTTTTTCAAGGCTTCACCCCTCTCCTAATGAAGTGGAGAAGTGTGCATCTTGTTGGTGGGGAAGGCTAGAGAAATTGCAAGCAAGACAAATGGAGGGGAACAAAATGCTCATAGTCTTCCCAATAGAGACAAAAGCAGTTTGTGCGTTGCATTGCTAAGTCCCTTTCAACGGCTTCCACGTTTCTCTGTCCAAATGGAGCTCTATTTGGTGCAACAAAAGACCAATAGCTCGTATTTGGACACTGGTGGATTAGAGTATTCGGGATTCCCCTACATACATGGTGTCTTTTAGTTTTTAAGGAGATTGGTGATGCTGCCAGAGGATTCATAGAGGTGGATCTTCCTAGAGCTGGATTTAGTTGTTGCGAATCTTGATATGGAGCATATCCATAAGAGACATCTTGAAATTCTTGGTACTGGATGCTTTGGGTTGAGATTAGCTGTGGAAGATGGTATTGGTGAGATAGAGGGTCGGTGCTCTGTTATGAGAACTTCAAGCAATAGTAGTATCTAGGGTCCAAAAAAGTCTCAGGTTTTTAGGGGGGGAAAACACAGGTGAAACTTAGATTCCCCATTTGAATGTGAAATCCGACTTGTACAGATATGAAACACAACCTACAGGTAACAATGGCTCCAAGCATCACTGTGGAAACGACGTAGGAGGCGTTGTGGCTGGAATTTGTCAAAGTGTTCTCACTTGGATGGGGAAGGGATCATCCCACCTCCCGTTGGGTGACCAGAGCGATCTATTGCGACGAACTCCCAGATCGTTCCATGGAAGCAGTCATCGGTTCCTCCTTAGAAAGCAAGTACTTGTGTCGGCGATTTGAATTTTGAATCGACGCATGAGTTTTTTGGGTTGGAATTCTAGTTAGGGTTGTATGGAGGACTAACCTGTTGGCTTCGTGTCTGCCCAAACTTTTGGCACTGACAGGCCCATCAGAATCTTCTCCCTCATCCTGATGCTCATCTTTGGAGGCCTAGTGTTTGGATGCCAGCCCAAGGTTTGCACCTTCATTGGACACCTTTTGTTGGGTTTCTCAGCCATTGCTTTCGTTGGGAACCATTTGGTAGCGGTTTAAGCCCATTCTTGGGCCTAACCTCGTGTCGAAGCCCCTTGCTATATCAAGTGCAGTTTTGGGTCCCGAGTCCACTAGCCCTCCTTTGCGGACCTTTAAAGAAGGCTGTGTTCCTCTTTGTGTGGATGAGGAAACACCCATAAGGCGAGCAAAAATAAAGAGCTTGTAGGTCAAGAGTTAGTGAAGGTTTTAGTAGTCGCTTAGAGAAGGCATTGAATTTTGGGAACCTTCTAGGGGTGACCTTTGGTATTGACCAAGAAGAGTAGGTCAAAGAGTGGTTCAAAAATAAAGAGCTTGAAGGGGTATCTATTGTTTTAGAAGACTTGGGTGGTAGTTCAATTTCTGAAGAAGAGCCGGAATTCGAGAGTAGCAGTTTGGATTGGTCCATAGCAGTTTGAACTATCTCCTAGGGTGTCAGAAATCAAAGCTTCTTGAGTTTTTCTATGATGTGAGTGTAAGAAAGCCTCCCAACAGAAGGCCCAAGAAGAGGGAGGGGTAGATAGATGGTCTCTTTTGTCTCTCTCCCCTTGCCTGACTAGCATGTTCTAGCCATCTGGTGTTTGGGTCACAGGCCAGGTCTTTTTAAGTCTTGTTTAAGTTATTTAAGTTGTTTTGGCATATTGGTCTCTTTTTGTTCATTGGGAGATGGTAGCCTGTGTGTGGGGTGGGCTCTCTCCTATTTTTTGGAGGAGTTATAGGAACTCCAACATATACTCCTTGTATACCTTATTTTTTTCTTTAATAAATCATACCTTATCCTTTTCAAAAAAAAAAAGCTTTGCCATGAGCTAATTTTTTGGCTCTCTTAATTGAAAATGGATGTCTTACTGTTTGGAGTATTTAATGATAAGTAATCATTTATTTCTAATTAGCTCCTAGGCACTAAAGAGGGAGAAAAAGGAATTTATAAACTAGCAAAGTTGAGAGAAAGGAAAAGTAGAGATTTAAACTATGTTAGGTGCATCAAAGAGGAAGGTGAAAGAATCTTGGTAAAAGCTTAGGAAATCAAGGATGGGTAGAAAAGCTGTTTTGAAAAATTATTAAATGAACAGCACGTAGAAGGCACTAATAGATGAAAGATTAGTGATATTAATAGTGTTGAAAATGACATGTACCTTCATAAGATTAGAACTATTGAAGCGAAAGAGGCACTAAATAAAATGAAGAAGGGAAAGGCATTAGGGCCCAATAGCATTAATTAAGCTATTTAATAAGATAATGAAAGAAAGATGTCGGATGAATGGAGAAAGGACAATTTTGTGCTTATATTTAAGAACAAAGGCAATATAAAAGGTTGTAATAGCTATTAGGGGATTAAGCTCATACTCAAACTAGGAAACTTTGAGAGAGAATGGTTGAGCGAAGGTTGTGACATGAAACAAGTATATCAAATAACCAATATGGATTTATGCCAAAGATATCAACCATGGGAACTATCTTTCTTTTGAGATGATTGATAGAAATGTTTAGAGAGAACAGGAGAGTTTTTCATATGGTGTTTATTGATCTAGAAAAAGCATATGATGGAGCCCCTAGAGAGGTAATATGGTGGGTCTAGGAAAAGAAAAGGGTTCCAAATAGATATATAGATTTAATTAAGGATATTATGAGGGTGCACCAACCTTTGTTAGAACACCTATTGGAGAGGCATCGGATTTTACAGCTACAATGGGTCTTCATCAAAGTTCAGCACTTGGCCCTTATTTATTTTTACTGATCATAGATGAATTGACTAGATGTATTTTGGAGGAGGTCCCATGGTGCATGTGTTTACTGATGGCATTGTCTCAATTGATGAAATTAATGAAGGATTAAATGCATAATTAAGTTTATGGACAAATACCGAAACAAGAGGTTTTAAAATAAGTAGATCTAAAACAGAATATAAGATATGTAACTTTAATAATACTAATAGTAGAAGTTGGTAGGATCTTTGACTCATTGTAGCAGAGACTTGGGATCAAATCCTGGTACCACCAGGGTTGGGGGGGTTAAGGGGATGAGGGATGGACTACCCCTGTTATGCCCCATGAAAAAAAAGGGAAAGAAAAAAGAGGTGCAAATCATGGTATGAATCCATAATTCATAACAAGAGAGAGATTGAGGAGGATGTCACCCATAGAATTGTGGCAAGATGGTTAAAATGGAGTGCATCCGGAACCTTGTGTGATAGGCAAATACCACTTAGTAGATTAGAAGGAAAATTCTATAAAACAGTTGTAAGGTCAGCTATGCTATATGGGACGGAATGTTGGGCAGTTAGAAACATGTCCAAAAAATGAGTGTGGTAGAAATGCATATGCTGGGATGGATGAATGGGAAAACTAAAAAGGATGAAGTCAGAAATGAAGTCATTCAAGGGAACCTATGAGTAGTTCAAATAGGTAATTAAATGAGATAAAGTAGACTAAGATGAGTCACATGCATAGAAGACCTTCAATAGTACCCATAAGAAGTTAACTGTTGCAAGTTGAAGGGGCTAGAAAGGATAGGGTTAGACAAAAATGTACATGGATCAGAGTAGTAACAAATGATTTAAGCACCAATAATTTAACAATGGATGTGTAATTATCAAAAAAAAAAAAAAATACAGTGCATGTCGCATCAAACAGAACAAAATGGATAAACAGGATTCATGTAGCTGACCCCACATAAACAGGATCCATGTGCATAATTAAAAAGAAAACAATAAGTGGTTAGGTTACCCCTCCACCCTCGAGTATAACTGTCTTGGTGTATCAATGTGTGGTAGTCGGCAACAATGTTTTTGGATGGTGTAGCTTGTTCACGTCACCAAGTCTAATTTTGGGGACTGAATAGGCATTGGAGTTTGCATTTGCTGTCTTACATCTTTATATTGCACTTCCTAAAAACTATCAGCTAGAGTTTTCATGTAGGGTACTTGAATTCCTGATAAGCAGTGGAAAGCAATGTTTAAAGATCCAGACTGGACTGGATAGTGGACTGTTCAATCCGGGAACTGGAAGGGAATCTGGTTCTTTAAACCCCAGGTTTTCATTTTTTTGAAAAATCGGAAAAACTGGTCAAAACCCAGTGGAACTGTTGTAAACAGGCTGGGTTTCAACGATCCAATTGGTTTCAATGACATGTTTGTGTCACTAAATGCACATATATTTTAAAATGCAAATAGAAAGAATTGAACCTGAGATATCATAATTGCATGTGTTGACATCAAATCATCAAACCATCATTCATTTTGTGATTATTTATGTGTATTTAATATATATTGATTAAATATTATATATTTTTTTATAAAAACAAGTAATGAGACTTGAACCATTTATGTTAAAAAGCAATTCCTTAACCATCTAGCCGCCATTAACATTTATGTTTTAAATTTAAAAAGTTTATTTTATGCTTTTTTGTGACGTATGGTCAAACCATTTGACTCATGACCCAGAAGACTTTCCGGTTTGAGTCTTAAAACACTGGTGGGAAGTGAATAAGAAGTCCTGGAGAATTTTTATCCAGATATCCTTGATAAGGTTTGGGACTTCTGCTGGAGTTTATATTGACTGACCTTGAGCCATATTTGAGATAGTGGTTGATATTTTCAGTGCCTTTGCATCTAAATTTCCTGATGTCTCAGGATTTATTGCCTTTGTAGCCATCATTATCTTGGTCAATAGAGGATGTTTCACAATTGGAGAATGGAGGATTTCCTAACTGGGTAATTTTGATCTTCATAGTGAATGAAACACACTTTAGAATGGCTTATCTGGATCAGTATTTGTTCCCAGCTGTCTTCCGTCTATATGTCCTTCAACACTTTTAGCTGTTGATGTTCAAACATCATTAGAATATATCACATCAGAAATAGTGATGTTGGCAGTGTACTTCCTTGGTCATGACCTGATCCTTAAGGCTGTGGATTGAACCAGGTTGTGGCAATGGTGCATGTTATTTGAACAGGGTTTGGCTAATGATGGTGCTGATGAGGTGATAACTACATTTTAACCAGGATGTCAATTATTTTAGACTGTAATATGGATCAAATAGCTCTATGATCTTTTCTTTGATGTCCATGCCCTATTGTCAATATATAGAATTAGAGAACATTAACACTTTGATTAAATTCCTAATGGGCTACTGTTTTAATCCTGAAGTTGTACTTCTCCAAATGTCTCAGACTCTCAGACTTCTCACATACCACATCAACAAGGACAAAGACGTTTCATATGATTGTCCACATTTCTTTTTCCCATAGGTCTCACCCAACTATAGTTAGAAATTTTGAATGTTATCAATGATGCCTAAGGCAGCTGACTAGGAGTTCTTCTATGTTTTCACTTTGTTAACTCTAGTGAGCTGTTTGATGACCCTGTTTGCTTGTTGAGATTTGAGAATGCAAGTTAAATGATATAATACAACTTTCCTGTTTTGCTCTAAAAGGTGCATTCCATAGTCATTCCATCTCTGGTCATTTTGTTCTTGGTTTCAAAAGAAACAGTGTGCATTCTGATAAGTTTAATGTTTCAAATAACTTAATACAGTGCACCCAAGATGACAGATATGAGAGGGAGCACATCTACTGGAACAGATATCCATGCTTTGCACAAGGAATGGGATGAGGCTTCGTGCCCAATCTGCATGGACCATCCACATAATGCTGTTCTCCTTCTCTGCAGCTCACATGACAAGGGCTGCAGGTGTTACATCTGTGACACAAGTTACAGGCACTCAAATTGCCTAGATCGTTTTAAAAAACTAAGAGTCGAACCTAGGAACAGCCCTTCACATCCCAGATCTTCCTTATCTGAGAACCCAGATAATTTAAGATCCAACCAGAGGCCTTTGCATGTTCATACATCGGAACTTTACTTAGGGGATCTGAGAATGGAGAATGACCAGGAAAATGCTCATGAAGGCTTCAGTTTAGATGAAAACAACAATGGAAGCTCAGCTGGGTTATTGGATGCACTAGAAGAAAATGTCAACGAAGAACTGGATAGGCATTCAGAAACACAAGGCGGCAACATTGTTGAAACAAGTGACCCTGAGGCATTCAGGAGAAGGATTGGTTTCGAAGAGTTAGGTGCAGAGAATATATCTACCCCTAACTTGAACTTGAAATGCCCCCTATGTCGAGGGACTGTAACAGGCTGGAAGATTGTGAAGGAGGCCAGGGAGTATCTTGACCTGAAACGAAGAATTTGCTCACGAGAGGCATGCTCATTTGTTGGTAGCTACAGGGAGCTTCGAAGGCATGCTAGGCGGGTACACCCTACCACAAGACCTGCTGATGTTGACCCATCAAGGCAACGTGCTTGGCGTCACCTTGAGCACCAAAGGGAATATGGTGATATTGTCAGTGCTATCCGTTCAGCCATACCAGGTGCTGTTGTAGTTGGAGACTATGTCATAGAGAATGGAGATGGATTCTCATTTGACAGGGAAAGCAGCTCAGGTGGAGGAAGTGGTATATGGTGGGCTAGACTTTTTCTCTTACAGATGATTGCATCAGAGTCAAGAGGCCTCTCAAGGGCTTTGACAAGGCATCGTCGTTCATCCATAGCATTCCCTAGTCGTCGTAATTTGTGGGGTGAGAATCTGCTGGGTCTGCAAGATGATGACTGGAACCTGGCAAGTGACATGGGTGAGGATGTATCTCCAGTACCAAGGAGGCGTAGGCGGTTCACACGGTCCAGGTCGGATGAAGATCAACCGTGAGAGTTGCCACTAGTTCTGGTAATTTTAAGTCTATCGTCACCTACTAACCCTCAAGGAATTGTTTTCACGATTACTTGTAGACTAAATCGGTATTTTCCCTGTGATTGTTTCAATACTGTGCAGCATTGCCTTGAAATGAAAAAGATTGTTCATGGATGCGCTTATTCACTTGAAGAACTATGCTTAGAGCTATTGAGTTCGGACAAAAAAGGGTGAGGAGAATCATGTGATAAGGATGCTTTATTGCGGTTTGGTTCTGGTCTCAATCAGCCTCAAGTGTTAAGCTCCCAAACCAATCTCTAGATTGCATTGAACATGATTTCTTCAAATTTCGTCTGCCTCCCTTGTGTGCACGTCACCATGTCCACTTTGACGTTATAAACAATGTATAGAACTGTAACAGCGGATTGTTATTTTTCCGGTCTTAATGAATTGCATAGAACCTGTTTGTTGTTCAGGTTTAATGCATGCAGATTGTACACGAGCACGAGGGTCTAATAACTTGGACCATTACAGGACAGAACTTCAATTATAAATTAGGAATGCAATCTAGTCCTATACCCTGTAAGTGGAGTCAGACACCACAAGAGGCCGCTGGGAAAGCTCTACTAAATTCCCACCTCTCCCTGGTGGGTTGATCTGGGTTAACTGGCTTAACTTGTATGTGACCCAGAATGTCTTGTTTGAAAATTGAAACTGCAGCCTGTTGCAGGGAGACAGGGCACCGAGACTGATCCTGCGGTTATATCTGCCCATAGTGACCCCTTACTTCTGTTCAATGAATTCTGAGCCATAGTTTTGCCTCTTTTGTGTTACCCATCAGTGGTGCAAGTGTCAAAACTCGTTAATCTGGGGGGAAACGTAGTTCCAAGAGTCCTTACCCATATTAAAGGGAATTACAGGATGTAAACTCTCAAGTCCCAGACTTGGTGAAATTGCTAAACAGTTCAGGATAGCTACCTTGATAAACCATTTCAACCTGTTTGATGAATTTATATTTGCAGTACTGTCCACCTTTGTTCCTACGCAGTTTGTATGATAATGAACGTTGGACTCACATCAGATGCTGAGTCAAAAAATGAAAGAAAACTTCTTCCAATCCATGCCTCCTATCTAATCGTGATAACCAATTATACTACTTTCTCAAAGGTTGGTATCCATGTAGCTTGTGTTGAAATCCCTTGGCGAGCCGTAGAATCTACCCATTTACGATTCAGGCAATTGGCTACTATGAGAGGTGGATGTCTGAATACAAAGCGTTTGGTTAGAAACTACTTCCAATCTACTAAAAAAATAACAAGAGTTCGGTTGGAAATTGAAGCTGTTTGTTGCACGAGCTTTTAGTTTCAACTAACCATGGCTGATTCATTTTAATGGTAAAAATTTTAATTCAATTTTTATTGCATGGATGTCTGCTTGAATGAGAAGTTATCTGTAACTCTCAATTGGATAAAGAAATGGCTTCCATATATATATATATATATATTCAAAATGACCCGAATTTAGAAACGAATAAAAGTGCTCCACAGGGTTGTTTGAGCAAGGTTGTCAGGTTCCCCACCTGCGAGTTGAGAGTGGAAATGGTTTGAGCTTTGGTTGCTTGTGAAGAGGAAACGGTAGAAATGTAAGAATTAGCTTAAATATATTAGATGAACACGTGCTACCTTTTTTTTTTTGTTTCCTGCATAAATGAAAAGGAGAGTTGTTTCTTTTTAAGCCCCATTTGCTTTTCGGTAAATTATTTATCCAGGTAAATGCAGTTATCAGGATAAGTTTTTCCTGGGAAACACTTGTCTGGGTAAGTGCATTTACCCATGTTCTTTTATTTCTCATGTAAAGAAATGAATGACCATTTTTCCATAAAAATTCCATTATCAAAAGGGGTATTTTTGTTCCATTCAAGTGTTGGCAACTTTTCCCCTAGATGGGTATCACTTACCCCAGGAAAATAATTTTTTCCTAGTCTCCACATAAATTTTTCCCCTAGATGGGTTCTTGGTCAATGGAGCCAAAATCCCATTGGCCAACTTTCCCCCCGCTCAAAGTTCGAAAAAAGAACTCTCTCACAAGTTTAACAGGTCTGGAAATCTGCTTCTTGTACAGTTGTGTATAATGAGCTACATATTCAATAATGAGTGAATACTCCAGTGTTCTGTCTGGGTCCCAGGCTGCCGTGTTTATTTGTGATTGGTTACGTAGCCTGTTATACACAGCCTTGTGAGCAGTAGATCCCTATGCAAGATAAATTCATATTGTAATAAAGTATCAATATCGTAAAAAGTATTAAAAGATGGTGGCTGCCTTGTTGGAGCAGAGACTTGGGTTTACCCCACTCCCACCAGGGTTGGGGGTTATGTTTATGGGAGATGGGCAAATATAATGGGGTAAGTTTAGAAAACATCTGATGATGTGAATATAGTAGATGTGTGGATATGCTAGGAAAACTCATATATACAAGTACAAACATATTATTAAGATAAGATCTAAGGCTTATTTTATTGCSAAGGGGCAGCCATTGCAAAATTTTATTAAATATAWAAAAAAAACAGATAGGGGACATGGAAACCTTATTCCTCTAGAAAAGCAATACAAGTGGCTCAACAGATCAATAAGCATACATCATAAAACATTGAAGAGCCTGAAAAAGAACAGAAAGGAAATCATTATGTCTAAGATATGGAAGTTGAATACCAGAATATGTGCCGGCAGCTCCATTCTAAAGTGAAACAACAGGTATCGGCTTCGGTGCTCACAAGACCGTRCTAACACCGTTTGAAGTCTTTTACAGTCATGCATTGGGAATATCTCCATACTTGTATGCTTTTTTTTATGGGGAAATATTCCCAATGCAAGGTTGAAGGTACTGTACGAATGATGTGAGCACGGTCTTATGAACACTGAAGCCGATTTCAAAACAACAAGCCCATATTACTATCASATACCAAGTTAGTCAGGGAGTCAGCTACCTGGTTGCTTTCCCTATAGTTATGCACAAATCGACAAATCAAATCCACAAGTTGTCTCCTTATGTCTTCAATCCAATACCATATGCACCAAGGAGCCAGAAGATACCTTTGGTCAAAAAAGAAAAAAAAAAGGAGCCAAAAGGCACCTAAAATAATGAATCATGGGTCCGAACAAACCACAACATTATAATGTCCTATGGATTTAGCATAAGATATTCCATCAAGAATAACTTTGCATCCCAAATCTCAATGGATTTATTCTAAGTAAAAATTCTATGGCCCCATTCGCTTTTCAATAAGTTATTTACACAGGTAAGTGTTTTCCAGGAAAGACTTATTTGAGTAAGTGTATTTATTCATTTTCTTTTATTTCCCAGGTAAATAAGACAATAACCATTTTAGCCATAAAAATTCATTATTAAAAGGGGGCATTTTTGTCCCATTCAAGTGTTAGTGATTCCCCCCCCCGCCAGGTGGAAAAATTATTTACCCTGGAGATACGTAAGTTATACCTAGGAAAATACTTTCCTTAATCCTCACATAAATCACATTGACCAACTTTCCCCTCTCAAAATCCAAAAAAAGAACGCCCCTACATACACTCTGAAAGCATGGGAATTTAGTTGCATAATGAAACTATCTACCAATACATTTAACATATATGTAAGGGAGATATTCCTAAAGTACCGTTGGAGACTTTAGGAATATCTCCAACGGTACTTTAGGAGATCGATCCTAGACAATATTAATAGAAACCCATACTTCCGAGCAAAAGCAAATTTAACATTGTTGTGGCAGTTTCTGATGATACACCATTCCCACTAATGCCCGGATTTCCCCTGCTTACACCATCTACATTAATCTTCATTCCATTGCACAAGTAACCAGTACAATAGGTTTAAGCTCAGGAAGGGAAAAGGCCAGAGCTGCACCCCCAACAAAGCAACTTGAGCCTGTTGCGTAGAAGAGAACTCCTAGAGAAATGAACATAAACCATCCTAAAAAATGTGCTAAATTTAATGATATTATTTTTTCTTTCTTTATTTTTCTATTTTTTTTTTCATTTTTTTTTGCTTAATATGGTATTATAATCTCAAATCCCCAACTGGATTAATTATCACATATAAACGTTTAGATAATTATGCGAAAGTTTATATATTTGGATAATTGGATAAGTACATTAAACCATACGAATTTTTGGTAGATTAAAAATTGTCAACATTTTATAATATTAGTGTAAAATGATAATTATTTTTTACTTATCACGTGGGTAAACTTGGTTCAATCTTTAGGCTCAGTTTGGAAAGAGTACAAATACAAATACATATAAAATAATATAAAATACAAGATTTTGTACTCTACATATTTATATTTGTGCTCCTTCCAAACTGAGCCTTAAGTGATGACATGAGTTTGCAATGTTATGGCCATGTGAATTAGTGACAGTGGATGTAAAGTCAAGTCTGTGGCTTGGTTAATAAGAAACCCATCTGGCTTAAGCATACTTTTGACTTATTGTTGTAGGAGCTGTTTTTGCATTCTGTATTAAATTCTCAAAATTATTTACCAATATGTTCCACTGATTAAGCATACTAACAACAAATAATACAGGTTTCCTAACTTCATACTGGATTAGAGGGGTTAACTTTGGCTGTTGAGGCCCAACAGCATAGGCTGTTGAGACAGTTTCTGGGCTGGGCACGTTCTGGGCAGTTCATCCATTCATGCCCATTCTTTGGTTTTTAGTAAAAATAAATTAATATATAATTATTAATTCACTCATTCTCAGGTAAGTGGCATTCCTAGAAATTCTCTCCACAACATAGGCTGTTGGCCCCTAATAGCTAAAGTTTTTTGATAATTCAAAAAAAAAAAAAAATAAAAATAAAAAATAAATCTTAACTCAATGACAAGAAATTTCAAGTGAAACATTAGGTTAAGTACAGTTATCGTCTCTCCCCTGTTTTCTTGGAACCATAATAGTTGGTCCATTTTGCATTGTTATATGAATTTCTGATTTTTTTTGAAAGGCTATGAGGTTCTGAATTACAATGCAACATGTCCATGCACAATAAGAAGTGTAAATTAGGGCTGCAATTGAACCGAGTTTTAACCGAATAATTCAAGTTTGAGTTCAATTCTATTCAAGTTTGAATTGAATTTGAATCTCAAGGTAAGTTTGAAGTTATTCGCATTTGAATTTGGCCAACAAAAAGTTCAATTTGAAAACTCACGAGCTTGGCTCGATTAATATATTTTATAAAATAAAAAAATATAATTTATAATATACATTATAAAAATATATTTTTATATTCCATACATAACATAAGAATATACTATGTATTATAAAAATATGTCATATATATATATTTATAAAATACAACACAAAAATATATTCATTTTTGAGTTTTCAAGATGAGCTTGAGTCCATCAAATATTTAATTGATCCGAGCTCAAACCAGGAAAAGAGTTCAAATTGAATTCAAGCTTGAGCTTAACAATATTTTAGTCAAACTGAGCCAAGACATGCAAAAGTTTGGCTCAAATAGGCTCGATTGCACCCTTAGGTTATGTTTGGTTTGAAGGAAAAGGTAGGGAAACCTATACAAAAAAGGTAGAGAAACCTATACAAGTTTTGTAAAGGTTTCCCTACCTTTCCCTACTTTTTTCGTTCAAACTAAACACAACCTTAGTGTAAATTATCGACCATAATTGGTTACAGGATTCATCATTTGGTGGAGCCACCTTTAGAATAGGAGAGGTGTGGGGTTTGCAACATGAATCCGGTTCCATCCTGCTGCTTTATTTAGTGTCATGGCAAGCGACATGGGTTCGATGGGTTCGAGTATGAAGGCAGCCACTTATGCAAAAATATACCAAAGGTTAGAACTGTGACCGGTCTATCCCTTCCAAGACCCTAGACAACTGGGACCAACCCAACATTATGTAAATATTATATGTCTGGACCTTAGTTTTCCATGCATATGTCTAGACCTTACTCAATTTCTAATTATATATCATCTTTCATGGCTGTTCTTAGATTCTCTTGGTCATGCTTATTACAAATTTGCTCTTCTTGTGGCTTTGCCACTCATCCATGTAAACTTTTATATCTCTTCCATACTAATCATTTGGTGATTAGTATGAAAGAGATATAATGTTTGTGTTATTGGGAACTTTTTAGTGTAAGCAGCGAGGGGTGGTCTTCTCGAACGACGAAGATGATCACACATCAGAAAGCCGGGAATTCAGAGACAAGCCTCGTGTGTGGGCTCTAAGGTCTCTTCCTTTTATAGAAGAGATCCCGAGCTATAATTCAAATAAGGACTTTTCCCTTTAGGAAAGAGAAGTTCTTTAGTAGCTTTCCCTTTGGTAAATTGTTGGTCAACATAGCGTTTGCTGCAGTCATAATAGTGATTCACTTTTGCATTATCGCAACTCTCATTCATGTTCTTACGATTCAAGGTTCTCATCGTAGAATGGTATAATCAGGTTGAATGGGAAATCTCAATGCCATATGAGCAATTAAAAGGAATACTGCTACAAGCTAAGTAATCACCTAATTGGATTAAGTTAATGCTCCATTGCAAATTGTCATCTTAAATGAATACGAGTGACTAGGTAATGGAATTGGTCTGCAAAAGCCTACAGTTAAGTGCATGGTTAAATAGTAATGGATAACCAAAATAACCATATTTCCACACTCCATCGATCATTTTCTATTTGTTGTTTGAAAGCTCTAATTTTCAACATCAACCAAACTATTTCCCTCACTTTCAATAGCCTTGCTTGACCACACATGACAATTGGCTACTACACTAAAATAGCATCACTAAACGTCATTCCAAGATCATTAATGCAATGTTTATGTTGCTTAATGTAAGTGATTTTTAATTCACATCTTCTACCAACTCATCAATGGTTTTAATTCATTCCTGCTAAAGCTAGATGACAGGGCCCCTTTCGAAGAGAGAGAGAGAAAGAGATTTACTTCAGTTGGTGATAAATTTAAAGGCTTCAAGAGATAGGTCCTCCCAAAAAGTGCCATTAACTTTGTACATGTGAACTTAGTGATATCATCAATTAATATTTCAATGAAATGAGAAGGGTATGGCAGTAAGAATCTATTTGCAATGTATAAACGCAAAAACTCCGCACTCCCATCAAGTTCACTCATAAATATCATGAGAAAAACAGTGGGGAAAGTTCAATCTTCAAAATACTGCAGAAAAATTATAAAAGAAAAATCCACATTAATTATAAAGGCTAAAACTAAAGATAAATGTTTGGTGTGTTCAGCAAGTTGCAACCCAAAATGGATTTAAGGTCTCTCGTAGTAGCAAAGTCCCTTGTGGCAGCAAAGTCCCTCATGGCATCAAAGTCCCTCGTGACACTAAAGTCCCTTGCGGCATCAAAGTTCCTCGCAGCATTAAAGTCCCTCGTGGCAAAGAAATTAACATTGTTTTGCATCATCGAATGGCATAAATCTTATTGATTTCCCGACTTACAACAAATGGCTATTTTCAGTGTTTTTATTTTCAATTGCAACACAACATATCATGATTAAAAAATGATGCAAATGAAAACGGTAAAAATAAAAATTGAAGATAAAAATGATGATAATAAAAGCTTGATAACAGGTCCACCACCTTTCTCTAAACATGTGGTAGCATATCTTGAATTTGCAAATTATCCATCACCACCAAGGAGAACACGCGAGAATACCAGTTTGAAAGATCATGTTAATAATGTATTGGCATCTTAATGTTATTGCCACACACTTAAAAGAACAACACTTTGCACCCTCATCAGATTTATCAAGTGTTTTACCAGAATTTTTGAGTATAAACTGCTCTAGAATGGAAGGATGCCCCTTATCCGACAAAAGAGYAGTTACACTATAACAACCATAGGACCTCTATCAAGTTTTCAGARTGTTTTATTAAAAAGCTTTTAAATTATTGTATGAAGAATATCTGCGATTGTAATTTGCGATGAGCTTAAATATCTTGTTCTTTAGCTGCTTTCAATGCTGGTTTTCCTTACTTCTAATGCATTTCTTTACGGCAAATACACCTTGATTCCGTAAGGTTTCTGATACCTACAAGGGGTCATTTTACCAAAAGTAATTGATATTCACATGTTGCTTTCATTGTTGTTCTCTCTTTGAGTGTTATTGTTGTTATTTTTCTTTATGCCAAATGTACCATAATTCCAAGGTTCTTAATACCTAGGAGGGCCACTTTACCAAGAATAACTAGCTTTCACACAATGGAAGGATGCTGCATGGGAACCCTTCTTCCTCTACTTAACCCTCTTTCCTTATTTTGACTACTTCCTAGCCTACCCTTCGTAAAAATCTTTGTGTGCTTCTTTTGTGTCTTTGTTGTTTTGTAGCTTGCTGCTTCACAACAAAGAGGGACAACTGTCAATACCTAATTTTTGCTCAGTCTTCTGTTTGAACCCCCAATTCACCCTCGAACATTGAGTAGACCATTCCAACCCTACCAAAACCTAGAGTCTAAAGAGCCCAAATCCTCAAAATCCACTGTTAATTTCGTATACCCCGAAAGCCTCAAAATACTCCTTTCACCAAATTACCAAAATTCCTTTCATCCTAAATCCCCAAAATACCTTTCATCCAAAATTACCAAAATACCCTTCAGACCAAACTCCCAAAATACACCCTCTTCCAAATTACCAAAATACCCTCTCATACCAAATTACCAAAATACCCCTCCTTCCATATTATCTTTATACCAAATTACCTAAATTTTCCTTGGCCAAGTTACCCAAATACCCTTATTCTGATTTTCCCAAATTCCTTTCATTCTCCAAATACCCAAAATACCATTTGACCAAAAATACGAAAGTACCCTTCATGACCAAATTTCCCAAATTCCCCTCAAAGCTTGCCCTTTCAAACCCTAGATTACCGAAGTACCCTTCTCTCGATTGAAAGAGAGGAGATAGAGAACGCAAAGAAAGAGAAGATTTTGGCTGAAGCTTCTTCGAGAAAAAAAAAGGTGAGAAATGAATAAAGGCTGACTCAAGGAAGAAGGAAACTCATTCAATGGTTTTGTTCCCTACTTTCTTATTAAACTCCATAAAAGGGTTCCATTGATTGAAGGGTTTAGCAAGATAAGAATCTCTTTTCTTCTTCTCCATCTTTTCCTGCAATGTATCTAGCTATTGACGATTTTGCCATCATTGATCTCTATCTCAAGGCCAAGCTGAAACCCAAGACATTGTCTGAAAGAAATCATCCAAGTTGGTCAATTCCCAGAGTCATCCTATAGCACCGTTCTTATCAATCGAAGGGTATAAGAGGTAAGATCCCTTACCTCATCTCCTATTGTTCGAAGTTATTTTTGTCAAATTGGTAGTCAGATTTTTTTTTTTTAAATTTTGTTGTTCTTTTTTTCCGTTTTTGTTTTTCTCTCATAGTAGTTTGTTGTTTTTGTTTTCAACTCAAATTCATACTCGAGAACCATCGGGTCCTTCGATAACTGAGAAGTTATCGTAGTTTTTTTTTCACCCTTTAGCCCGACCAGCTAAGTAAGAAGGTGGGGGTTCTGATAGAAAAGGGGAGAATTCATCATTTTGCTTAGGCCCCTGCATCCAAAAGGAGGTCAGTCTGGATAGGAGAAGGGAAAATTCCCTATCCTTTTGAGTTGGTAGAGAACCTAGGCTCTTGGTCTGAATTTAAAATAATGAGGGAATTTCAGTATTCACACTGATGGCATGCCTAACTCCTCTCTCTCTCTCTTTCTCTCAACTTACCTATGCTAGCCTTGTTCAGGCTGAAAAGAATGGAGTCACCAACATTCGATTGATTTTGAAAAATGCAAATATGGGAGGCCCATCACTCCTAGTTATCTATTTTGATGGGTGGCAACTCTCCATCTGATCGGCCTTCAAGTGAACAGCCGGGCTTTTCCGACGTTCACAACAGCCATTGTGGTTCAACACAAAGCATGGCTTAGACTAAATAACAATGTCAGAGGCATAACAGATGGAAAACAAACAGCCTTTCTCTAAAGGGATCCTTGCAAAGTTATCCCTTAATTGACCCACTTTATAGCTTTGCATAAAAAAAAAGGAATGGTCTCCTTCAAGGAAGTCTTACTTTTCTAGTTTCGAAGTCCAATAAAGAAGCTGATCTCAAGATCATAACTTCCTAATGAAGTGTTGGGATATTTGGAACAATCAAGACTGCCGAAGAGCATGGGAACCATCTCCAAGTATTTTAATTTATGTTGAACTGTTGCTATATGCCACATGTGTTTCATTCATAAAACCCATATTCCTTTTTCAAGAAGAAGAAGAAGAAAATTTTCCTATAATTCTTTTCATTTCTTTTTTATTGGTTCTCAATTGCAAGAAAAACAGGAACCCAAAAGTGATTTGTGAAACATAAAACATATTCTTGGTTGTGTAGTGTTTTTTTCTTTCTTTGTGAAACTAGAAATGCATTCTTGACTTTCTGGTTTCAAAAATATGATTCCCTCGATTGGGTTGAAGTTATGTTTCACAAAGCATATAATGCATTCTTGAATGGTTATTAGTTCATCATTCTTTTATTTTCTCTAATTTACATTTTTTACATTTATTTTTGATATTTCTTATTTATACATGGACAAATTCCATTTAAATATGACTTGTTATGTGTTGGGAGAATCACGAAATCAAGCAAACTCTAACCAAGTTCTAAAATAGCTGAAATAATATTTTTCTCCGTCTTTGTGTGAATCTATTAGGAAACAATTTAGTAGACAACATCATTATCATGACATGCAACGTTGACAACATCATTATCATAAACAACAAGAAAGTCTTCAGTAGAAGTGGTAGCAGCTCTATCATTTTCCTTATTATCACCACCCTCTTGTTCTTTGCCTTTCTTCTTGTTCTCCCGTTTCAACTGTCTATAGTATTTCTTGATGTGTCCTTTCATGCCGCAGTGATGACACTCAACATTAGCAAACCTGTTGGACTTACTTCTTCCTTTATCTTTGTTCATGGAATCTTTGCTCTTACTTCGCCCTCTTCTTTTTGTAACCAAAATCTCTGACTGCTGAGAAGACCCATGTGAATTTCTTCTCGTTTCTTCATTTAAAATACTACTCTTAGCCAGATCCATATTGATTATACCATTCAAAGCTGAGTTACTCAATGACATTCTGAATGTCTCCCAAGAGTCTGACAATATACCCAGTAGACACAACCCCTGAATCTCATCATCAAACTTGATGCCCATTCCAACTAGCTGATTAATTATACCTTGGAACGTATTCAAGTGATCTGTCAACAGAGTTCCATCTCGATACTTCAAAGCCATCAACTGCTTAATGAGAATCATTTTATTATTTCTCGTTTTTCGAGCATACAACTCTTAAAGTTTATTCCAGAGTGTCCGTGCATGTGTTTCTCCACTAATATGATTCAAAACATTATCATCTACCCACTGCCTTATATACCCACAAACCTGTTGATGTAACAAGGTCCATTGTTCCTCAGACATGTTATCTGGCTTCTCAGTGGAAAACACCAGTAAATGAAATTGTTTAACATAAAGAAGATCTTCCATTTTTCCTTTCCAAGTATGGTAGTTTGCACCATTCAAAGTAATCATTCTACTCAAATTAGCATCCATATTCAACACAAGATATTCAATAACAATAACCATAAGCTCTGATACCACTTTGTTGGGAGAATAACGAAATCAAGCAAACTCTAACCAAGTTCTAAAACAACAGAAATAATATTTTTCTCCCTCTTTGTGTGAATCTATTAGAAAACAATTTAGTAGAGCTTAAAACCAAAAAATAAGCACACAAGAACACAACCAAATTTACGTGGAAAATTCTTCCTGGTGTGGGAAGATAAAAAAACCACGGTCACCAAAAACTTCCACTATCAAGAAAGTAATTGTACAAGGGTTCTCTCTAGATAAAACTAGAGACATACAATCAACAAATCATCAAGAAAATACATTCCTTGGAAACTAACAAATATCTCAAGATAATGGAGAAATCTCACCCAAAACAGAGGTACTGTTCATAGACTCAAATCTCATAAACTAGTGAGCAAAACTAGATCTCCACCGTTCAGATTGAAGAACCTTAAGTCTCGAATATTCCTGCAAAATTTAAGCTCAATCAGACCACAAACGACATTCGATCAAAGCACAAGATGAAAACTGCGCAGGCTGGAATTTGAAAAGTCTGATCCTTTTCTCTCTCTTTCACCCAAGATTCCCTTCCTCTCTTTTTCGTTTTCTTCTTCTTTTCTAATCTCCCAGCAGCCAACACCACTAAAAGGTTATTTCCTTTGACTATTTTCATTTGGACAAAAATACCCTCATCCATGGGCTCAAAAATACCACATGGGCTTCTTGGGCCATCCTCCACATAAGAGGGAAACCCAACATTATAGTCCAAAAGAAAGCTGCATTTGTAAGGTCTATAAGAAAATTGTGTGTATGAATTATGGGCACTGATTTATGCAAATCCCTAGTGAAAGGACAAAGCTTCCTCTATTATAACGATAAAATAACTGCTTATTTGCTACTAGCTAGGTTTTGTCATCCCCTTTATCAAAAAAGAGATGTGTAAAATCACTACCCTCTATCATCCCTCAATTATTGTTTTCTGTATGTGTGCTTATGTTTAAATATTTATGGATACTTTGATTACATCATTACAATAATGCATGATATATGTGCATGAAAGAGAGAGAGGAGGGGTGTTTAATTAATATGTCAATTAGGTTTCTCCACCCACCAAATTTTATAGGGACCCCTCTGATCTCTGTTGGCCAGCTTCCGGTTACATGGTCTTAATTTGTTCTCAAGTAAGACAAGGTAATAATTAATTAGAGTTATATAACTTTTAATTTAAAAAAAGATGTGAAATAGAGATGATTTGTTTTGCTCATGCATATTTGTGTATTATATTTATAATATTATCATGTTATTCAAATATGTTGATTTAACAAATAAATAGGTTTATTGTCAAATTACGGGTATGGAAAAATTTTATAGTTATGGACTATACCTTACATTGTTAAAGTCTTTATTCTAAGCACACATTGGGATGCGAGAAGTACACCTTGTAAAAGATGATTAAATGAAAAGAGACCATTAGACATCTTTAATATATTGGTGACTGATCTAATAAATTTCTCCCTTGGTCGGGTGACTCGGGTTAGCGATAGGGCTATAATTGGATTAGATTGAGGTACCTCGTATCCACATCCAACTAATTATCAAATTTCTGGATTCAAGTCTGATTTTCAATTCAATATATTGGATTTTAAGAAGCTCTGAAGGGTTAAATTTACATCCAATCTAATTATTAATCAGATGCAAGTGATGCAAGTATGTTTTAGCTTTTGGGGTATTTGGATCCGATTAAACTTGCAGGTCAGACCTTTTAGTCCATTGGCAACCCTAATTAGTCTAGCCCAGTTTTTTACCAGGCTAATAGCTTTTAATCATGGTTTTTGAATTGCTGTTGATTCAGTTGATTGGACCGTTCGGCCTAGGAACCATTCAAGCAATCGGTGTTGTTGAATTGGTCAATGACCCGTTGACCCGATCGGTTGAATCGTCAACCCGTTCAATGATTTTTGGTCATTTTTAATTTTTAATTATTTTTTTAATTTTTATTATTAGCGGCCATCCGTTCGAACTGAATGGTCGAACCATCAACCCAAAAACCGATGGCCAGAACGGTTCCATTTCTAGGTCATTTTTTAAAACCATACTTTTAATCCTATGCGTAAGATGAATTCAGACACCTAAACAATTTCTGATTGTTTTTCTAAGCCTTCTAAACAAAGTATGCAAGATTTAAAAGAGAATGGTACATATCATAGTTTTAAAAATCGGACCTGTTGACTTGGTAATTGGTCATGGATCTGGGTCCAGTTTTGGACCCCAAAACCATCGGACCGGGGTTCAGCAAACCATATGAATGAACTGTTGGACCCAGGAACCAGTGGCCAAAGCGGACCCATTTCCGAATAGGTGCATATGATTCTTATATTATCTTCACAAGCTGACAGACCAATTGTATTAAGGGGGGCCTTGACCCGAGGCTAATGCTATAGTCCCAAGTCCCAACCCAGATGATTAGGACATTACTGCCACTAAGTATATGTTTGGCATTGATGCTGCAGATCAAAAATGGTATTGTATATGTGTGGGTTGGAAGCACCGTTTTTTTAAGAAAATGGTGTCCTTTTTTTTTTGTTTGAGAATGTTACTGTCAGGTAGGACATTTCCTAGAGCAACAGAAACACCTTCTATTTGGTACCAGTGCTCCATATCTATTTTCAGCAATGATACCTATTATAGGAAGTCCACGTCATTGCTGCATCATGTTCTCGTTGGCAGAAACGAGCTCCAATCTAAGAAAACGTCGAATTCGGCGTTGCTCAAACCACGCCTTCTCGATTTTTAAGACATGGCTTGGAGCACCGTTTTTTATAGAAAAATGGTTCCAAACATATTGACATTTCCTGGAGCACCAATTTTTCTAATGTGGCACCGATGTGTCACTATTTCCTAGAACACCGATTTTTCCAATGTACCGCTGATGTGTCACCATTTTCTAAAGCAATGGTATCGATGCCAAGCAGACGCTAAGCTGCTAGCTAACCTGAAAAAAACAATGTGGGTGGTTATTGTTTGTTACAACTTATATGGGTCTCACCAGTCACTAGTAGATAGCCCAAGCTAAGCAGCCTTTATTCCTCGTCATATGTAATAATAGACCTAACTTAATGGTCCCAGACTCCCAGTCTAGTTGGTTGCATTTGTTTATTTTCTCTCATGGATGACTTCAATGGAGGTTATTACACTACTATACTTCAATGTTTTTAAAATCAATATAGAAATATAAATATAAAATAAAAATTACAAAAAATATAAATACTTTTAATATTAGGGAAAATTTGGTCTCCGAACTTTAAAATGCAATAACTTAGTATCCAAACTTTTGAAACACAACAATCTAGTACCTGCCATTAATTGACCGCCAGTTATGTATATCATATGACCTCATGTACGATTTAAGACTTTTGAAAATGTCAAAATTATCCTTGGAAATAAAACACATGGTTCATCATCTTCTTCCTCAAGAAGATGAAACAGAGCCCAAGATCTCAACAGTCTAGGCCATCGTTTCATGACAAAAATGCGCTTGATTGATGAATTGAATTCACACTGTTATCACTGATGAATTACCTCAATGGTCATGGGCGTGAATACAAACAAATTGGCGAGATTGAAGGCGAAGGAAGAGATCAGAAACCCAAGCTGATATCTTTCCACAGAGGGCGACGATCACCATGGATGGAGGTACCCGAAGGATGCCACGGATATTGCACAGAAGATCCCAACTAACGAGAAATATGCTAGAAACATCTTGCTTTGTAGGTTCCCAAACTGGTGCCTCGGAAGATTCCTAGAACAAGAAAGAAATGAGTAATTGATAAATCAATGAACAAGTTTTAGATTTCTGATCAGAATTCATACCACAGTCTATAGTTACCGGAAGGATAGAAATTTGGGGATTAAACAAGAGATAGGGTGGGAGATGAGAGGGGCGGGGTTTAACATACTTGAACATGATAAATCCGCCGATAAAGGTAACCCAAAGAGTTGCACCAAAAGCAGCTGAGAAACACAAGAGATGAGCGAACTTCAAAGAGATGTATAGTGTTGATGAATATCCAACATCTGATTTTGATCTCGAAGATTTTGGGAGAGAAAAGAACCCCAATTGTGAGGAATGCTACCACTGCTAGAAATCGAGTTAACCAAGCTCTCTCTCTCTCTCTCTCCCCTTGAAGGGAGCTAAATTTGAAATGACTTAATTATTGCCTTGTTCACTATTCATCTCCTTTTGAGCGTGTTGAGGCTAATAAATTAACGATTGGTTCTGATTTTAGCATATGGTTGATAAAGAAAATTAAATGACACTTGAAGGGCATTTATGTCTTTTCATATACCGCCTAACGGCTGGTTAATGGCAGGTACTAGATTGTTGCATTTTAAGAGTTCGAGTACTAAATTGTCACATTTTAAAGTTCAAGAACCAAATTGTCACTCGAGCCAAAATATAGGGTACTGATCGGAAATTTCCCCTTAATATTATATATTTATCATATTAAAAAATAAATGCGACAAATAAGAATTATTACATTAATAATGAAAATGATTAAAAATACCAATATAGCAATAAATAAATAAATATCTAATCTGTACCGATTACTCTAGTTAAATGGTTCAATTTACCAGATCAAATGACGGATTGACCACTCCAAATGGTCAATTCAACCAAGGATTAAGTGAAATATTCAGTTTTGACTTATAAAAATACTTGTGTGGAGACGGCCAAAACAAGGGGCACAATATAAAAATACTTGTGTGGAGACAGCCAAAAGCCCTTAGCATGTTGTACTAACTGTAGAGGAGACATATCCCGGGTGCACAGGCAGTTAACCATATATTCTCTAGACAAGGGTAGTTCCTCCTCTCTTGATCCAACGAATCTGATGAAAGCCACGTCAGTGATACATTAAACTGGACAGTAAAATGCCACATAGTCTCATCAGGGTCCCCTCAAAATCTGTGAAAGGGGAAGTTTAGGGAAGCTTAAGCACAGGACAAGCTGAGCAAAATTAGGCCTCTAGTGTTTAAAATATGAAAGGTTTTGGTGTATATGCTCTCTGATCCTTTGACATCCATGTGAGCCCATGAACCTTCACAGTGCCCACAAAACGCGCCAATGTCAGTAGTCACTACTCCTCCCTGTCTCAAAGATCTCCCCTCATGCTCCCAATTAGACAAAATGCTTTAGGCTATGTTTGATTTAAAGGAAAAAGTAGGGAAAAAGTTTGCCACATGGCATGCCATCTCATGGAAAAAGTTTGCCACACACATAGTTCCATTGGTCATGGAGCAAAACCATAGAGTCAAGCTTGGATTGGCCCAACCCACTTGAGACCATTATTGTCAGATTCAAACCGCACTGGATGGTTGGACCATCAGAACCGGGAACCAGCAGTCGAAACAGTTTTTAGGGTGCCGGTTTTTGAAAATATTGACTTTGTCAAACCTAGCACAAATACATGTATAAATGCCTCTCACACTAGACCATGATGTTTATTATTTGGAGCTTATATATTTTTGACAAAAAATCAAATTTAAAAGATATATTGGAATTGTTTCTTATTGTTTAAATTTTTCTTCATTTTTGCATTTTTTATTTGAACTAGTTGAATAGTTGAACCGAACGGTTGGTCCATTCGATCCATGACCCATTCGCTTAACCGGTTCAGTGTCCAGTTCAGTTCTGATCATTCTGATTTTGAACAAGAGACATGGAACAACAAAGGGATTGAATATTCCTTCACTATAAGAGAGGGGATATATGGTTTAATCTCCAGTGTTCATGGGGTTAGATACAAATGCTGCACTTGTGGATCAGCTTATTATATGGAAAAATTGAAACACCCAATTGAATAATCTTTCATAACCTTCCTTATCAACTTGACATTACCTTTTCAACCATTGCTTCTCTTTGCTAACTCCTAAGAGTTGAGCCATTGAATCAGATGGTTCCAGGTAGGTAATTCAACTCCAAGCAAATCTAGGGGCAAGTGCATCAATATGATGGGCCATCAATTGGACCACTTGGGGAATGAAGAACTGATAAACAAAGTGTATGGTGGAGATTAATGACACCATGTCTGAACTCATTCTCCCCTTAATTAAATCATGAATTTATTAATCCCCACGGGGCCACCTTTATATAATAACAACTTATACTAAGAATCTGCGGACCAACCCATACTCACAGTCCTGTTCTCTCACCATCTCTGTTACACTCAGTCCAATTCGCCATTGTCTTCATCTCTTCACAAGCCTGAAAGGGTAGACCGGAATCTCAATTAGCTTAGAGATAGAATTGCTATTCAGTTGGTGTTCTGTGCTTTGACTAATCAGGTCATCTATCTTCTCACACTATTTAGCAGTTTGCACACAGTGCTGCACAATATCAAGCAGAAATGCAGGTTAGCTTTCCTTATCTCCTTGAACATGGTTATCCAATTTATCGCATTTGCGCTGAGGCTGACCTCCAAATGCATGATAAACAGATCTTTCAATGGATCTTCAAGGTGGCACAAGAACAGCAGGACAGAGAAACTACTACTACTGATAAGGAAATGGTCGATACAGGTAAAAGAGAAGAAACTCTTATCCCATATTTAAAAGGATTAAATTAAATGCATAAACACTAACTGTTCTCTTTTATATGTTCTGTTTCTTCTTTGTTAATCTTCAGTCAAGAAAAAGGCTGAATCAAGGGATCTGGTTTTGTTTAAAAGAAGTGATCTTTGTCGAAGATCAAAAGGATTCAAAAAGATGAGTTGGAATTGAAGGATTCAGATTCTATCACAATTTTAGTTGGTAGAGGCAATGCAAAGACATGCTTTTGTAGCACTCTCAACTTGAAGAGATTGGAAAGTTTCCCCAAGGTCCAGAATTGGCTGCATTCATTGAGACTAAAAGATGAAGACATTGCTCGAGAACCGCTTATGGGTCACAATGTGGACTTGCCTGCTCATGTAGGGAAGAAGGTTTTACCACTATGTGATGTCCCTACATCTGCCTCAACTACCACAAATGACCAATGTGGCTCACTGGAGAAGAAGGGCAAGCCTAAGGGTAATAAGACTAGATCCATTTCAAGAATGAAGGAGCTCCTCAGATGGGCTGCTACTAACAAGTCCAAGAAGGGTGGAAAGTACATGGGTCAGAAGGTGAACATCAACCTTACCTCCTGGTCTCTAAGCCTCTCTAGATTTCATATACCTTTTGTTTCTAATGAGAAAGTCCACACAGATCATGACTATTTTTAATGGATGGCAACCTTTAAGACCAACTAGACTCATCTACTCCCCCAGTGGAAAACTTAACTTTTTCAGAACTTCAAGTTCTATCTCTGGTCTAGCTGGTTATCTGCCAACTAAATGATCAAGAACAGAGTTTCTATTAAATCTACAAAGGTTAGGTAGATTGTAGAATGCCTATGCACCCTATAACAATAGCTTTTCAGTTGAGCTTGAATCTCCTGCTGACTCTCAAGCTTTATGGGTCACCCAGTAGAGTCAATTGAATTATAATCTACTGCTAACTTCCAAGATTAATGGGTCACCCAGTAGAGTCAATTGAATTATAATCTGATGAGATTCTGATGCTAATTCTATAGTTATTTCTGATAGTATCTATTGCTGTTATTCTGTGAAGGTTTTGTATTTCCCTGACTGAGGCGTCCTCAAAGTGACACCACATGACGATGAACTCAGAAATAGCTCCTCCAAGAGCAGTGTCAGATGGGAGGTGGGCAATCACTCAACATCTTCCTCTGCTTACTCTGGGTCTTCACGAAATGAATGGGCATGGAGTAAACCCACATCCAACAACCCCAAAACATCAAATTGCAACGACAAAGAAACAACACTAGCTAGCCAAGATGGTGAAAGAAGACCCTCTAGAAGAGGAAATTGGATCACTACAGATGAGAATTGTAAGATTCTTTACCTTTCTTTTTTATTTTCATATTCACTCTAGATCTCTTTGTTCTCTACTTAGTCTCCCCCCCATTTCTTTGCTTTGTACAGTTGTGGTGCTAGAGCTTTAGAGGAGAAGAATCTAAGAGAAGACAGTCCAGAGTTATATATCAACTGGTTCTTTGTCCATGAAATGCATCATTGACGCCATTAAAACAAACAGAGATCAATTTAGGGCATGCTTTGATGTATGTAATGTCAGTTCAAGAGAGCCTGTAATATCCATTTAGGGCATGCTTTTATCCTACTCCAAATCATTTTGGAATTGTATACGCACAAATAAATACAATATTCCCCCGCATTCATAATCATAGACAGGTGTAAATTGTATACCATTTTGAAGAATATCCAATACATTGGGCCCACGATCTTGGGTTGGGCCCTTTCAAAATGTAACAGATGTCCAACAAAGACCCGCCCAAATTGTAACAAATGCGCACTTCGGCTCAAAGATACATCCCAAACCCATCCTAATAAGGATTGTGCTCAAATACGTGCAGCAGCCCATCCAACCCATAATTGAACCACCTATCACGACCTTAAACATAAATACCAAACCGACTTTGACAAGTGAGCGTCTTCCGATCTTTATTAAGGGGTTTTTATTGTTCACCACCCCTATCAGCTTTAGTATAATTTGTACAGTTAGAAAGGGGAAAGTAAATCAAAGGTGGAGGTGTTGGTAAATAAAATCTAAAAATATTAATAAGTCCATGAGGTGGACTGAATTCTAAATTTTCCATCTTATTAAACACAAATGCACAGTCCACATGCTTTTTAGGGCCTGTTTGGGAGGGAAAAATTTTGGCTGTTGAGGTCCTTGGGGACCAATAGGCAACAACCTGGGCTTTTGGGAACGTTTTTGGGCATGACACATTGTAATAGGTAGGGCTGTTCACAGGTTGGGTTGGGTCGGTTTACTGCGGTTTTTTCAACCGACCCGACTTGGTCGGGTTACCTGACATAGAAACCAAAACCGACCCAATGTTAAGCAAAACCGACCTGGTCGGTTTGAGTCGGGTTGGATCAGTTTGGGTCAGTTTCGGTTCTAAGTTCATCCCTGTGATAAAATCTTGCTAATTTTAAAAACAGTCATAAATTGAACATCATTTCAGCAATCTCCTATGATAAAATTTAAATGAAAAGTTAATCACAAAAGTTGTTCATTAATCACTATTCACTAATCCAAAGTTTCTTGCAACCATTCAAAAACTAAGTGGCTTAATGAGCTTTGGAACTTCATGTTTGAACTAGGAACTAAGTCGATTCAGTTCGGGTCGGTTTCGGTTTTCTTGTGTGAAAACCGAAACCGACCCGTGCTGATGAAAACCCGGTCGACTCGGGTTGGATCGGTTCGAATTGGTCGGGTTGGGCCTTCTTATGAACAGCCCTAGTAATAGGTGTGGGTAAAAGAATAATTGTTCTCAATATTCTTTTGACTAAAAAGGCAGCAGGAGGATTGAGTTGATATGTCATGCCGAAGAAGCTCTTTTCTGGTCTGGGAGAGCTCATATGAACATAAGGTCTGGTTCAGCTGCTTTGGGTGAGCCCGGATCACCTGCCAACGAAATATGTTCCAATCCTCTACCAACATCATCTTACACCACATATCTCATACATGGTGGGTCTTATTTTTATGGTAGATCCGTGAGATGATATTGGTAGAGGGTTGGAACATGTTTCGTCAGCAGGTGATCCTAACTCACTTTGGATCAACTGTATAAAATATAAATAGTGTCTGTTTGGGAGGGCTGAAGCACAACAGCTTTTAAGTTTTTAATGTGGGCATCACATGGACAGCCTGTAAGTTATGTTTAGTGAAGATTCTAGAGAGCCCAACTCCGCTGACCATGGTATGATGTGCGTGTGAGGCGCGAGTGAGGTGCCTTGTGTGAGGAGCAGATCCGGTCTCCTCCCAAATGGGTACCTATTCTGTTTAGAAGCCAAATCAGACCTAAAAACCGTTGATTTCGGTCCTTGGGGACCAACAAGCAACAAGCAACAGGTCCTAAACCAGACCTGAACTCAAGACCAGTTATCAGGTCAATCGGTCTGACCACCAATTTTCAAAACCATGGATTAAAGAAGTTGATCAACTTTTCACCAACTTTCCCCAACCTTACCAATAAATCAACAGTCTCGGGATTGAACTACCCTAAACCCTAACAAACCCACCTAGCGCTAGCAAACAAGGAGTTGCTTTCATGTATACGAAAGGCTTGAATAGTAAAGTTGTAGATGGTGGTGGAGCTTTCAAGTTTCAACAACTGCAATTGAAAATCTCTAGTGAAGCATAATGTCAACTACGACATATGCTGGAAAACAATCTGGATGGACAGCGATATCGTGGTTAATTTCTTTGGAAGTGTATGCACCATATTTGCCATAAAATCAACGACGTGCATAAATGAGAGGATGACATTGACAAACGAATGAATTCTTGATGCAGCAGCAACGCGCTACAGACAGGACGAAACAAAATCAAAACCTTCTGTTTTTAGTTGGACAGTCCTGTCATGGCGCCCACCATGGTGTAGTGCTCAAAATATTTTAGCTTGGCCCTTGAACCATTTACGGTATTAGACCATGAAAGGGTCCCACTTAAAAGAATACTAATCTTGGGTCAAAATTCAATCAGATTGGATTATTAAGTTAATATATCACCCCCCCCCCTTAATTTGGACCATTTCCATATTGGATTGCAAAATAGCACAATTTGTATGTTATACATCCACCTAACCTAAATTAAACCTACCAATCAACTGATATTCATTTAAATTCACGTGGGCTTTTGGTTAGTTGAAGTTTTTCAGGCACCATACCTTTCTTCTATTTCGGAAGGCTAGTATTAGTAGGGCATATTGCTTATTAGCATACAAGGCAGGGTATATAACTTTTTCCCCGTTTGTAAATAATTTCCTTGACCCTTTTCCTAACTCTAGTGTATTACTATTAAGGGTTAACATACTTTGCATGTGATAATTTTTTGTAATGATGATAGCAAATAATATTTGTCAAAATGTTTTCTGTATTTATTTTTTGTATTTTTTATACTTTTATGTGTTTTGATTTTTTTTTTAATTTTTATTATTATTTAATTATGATATCAAGGGTTTACACGCTTAACCCAAAAGGTTGAATTATTACTTGCCACCAAACATGAAACAATTTTATTTTTGAGTTGGTTTTAAATTTATATTTCATTTCTATTTTCTATAAAAATGATTAATCTTTATGACGCAATTTTTAATATTAATATTAATATGATCAATCAATATAAGATGCAATGAATGAATGGGTTAATACCATAAATATAAGACTTAAAGGGAATTGAATAAGGAGAAACATAGTAATTTAAATTACATTTTGTGCCCCACAATTAGAGAGGGACCAAATACAAAAATGGAAGTATTCTACTCAAGAATAGGAATCAATGAATGTTAATGGGAGTTAATACCTTACATATAAGACTTAAATGAAAGGGATTTGAATGAGAGTAAATGGTTGTTGAAATTACATTTTTATCCTCACAATGAGAGAGGGACCAATGTTAGTCAAACAAAAGTTTCACACTTTTAATAGTAGTAAAGATATAGATATAGATTTGTATTTGTTTTCTCAATCATTTTCCATTAGGTTTAATCTGTATATTCCATTCCCATCATAAATAAAATTATGTCTATTTTATCATACTTATTTTTTTAATATGACAAATATATAATAATAGAAACATGTCCAACTTTTTCATTTTTTTTTATTTTCTTTATTTTTTACATTTTTATATTTCTAAATGTGTATTACTTATTTTTTGGTAATGTATTATCCATTTAACCCAAATGGTCGAACTACCTACCCACCACATGAATGGAAAATATGATTTCTTTTCTAGGTTTATTTTAAAAATATAAAACTTCATTAATAATTAGGGTTAATTACTTATATATGCCCTATATATTTTAGAAACTACTTTTATATACCTTGAACTTTTAAAAACAACTTATATATACCTTTTTGACTTTTCCAATGTTGCAAACACCACTGCTAGAACTAAATTGAGTAAATAAAGAAAAAAATAGATTATTTCTAGGTTTTCATTGTAGTGACTTGATAAGCTAAACCGATCTACCCTTTGTTTTATGCTTCTTTACCGCTTCATTTTCTTGATGCACAATGTCACTTGAAACTTGGAATGACCACTGAAATATTACAAATCAAAAGTGGAATCTTAGTAGGAACATTATCGGCCCATAGAACTCTTTTTCTCTTTATGGGGAATCTTAGTAGGAACCATCCACTAACATGGAACCAAGACAAGAAGATTTGCATCTTTCTCACTAAGGTGATAATACCAATAGTCTCAAGCTTTATTTTGTCTTTCATTTTAACTTTCTCAAGTTACTCACATGTTGGGCAAGAGACCTCAACACATAGGTGGGTCTTGCCTCCACATGAGGAGGGATACCCAAAACCATGCAGTCCGACTGTCCGGATACACATAGGTGGGTCTTGCCTCCACATAGGTGACCTCAACAAGTTACTCACATGTTTGTCTGACTGTCCAGGTCAACAGCGGTTCAAAAACCATGCTAAAAATAAAAGGTATACTTGCTGAAAACAACAAAAGCCCCATTGTTGGTCAGATCTATAGGAGAAAGTTTGGCATTAAAAACCAAGTCTTTGCTTGGCTTGAAGGAAAAAGTAGGGAACGAAGGGAAAGGTAGGAAAACCTTTACAAACCTTATATAGGTTTATCTACCTTTACCTACTTTTTCCTTCAAACCAAACACATTCACTTGTTTGACGTTTTGGCAAATGTGCTTGTTCAAATGTTGTTCTTCACATGAGATGGTATGGTCGAAGATGATGTGGCAACAAAATGCAACTAGCTAGAAGAAGAAATAACCTCATTAGATCTAGAATGAGAGCAAATCATGCCTTACCATAGAGATCTTCCATCATTGTGGTCAGATCAAAAGTTACCATTGAAAATGGTGAGGGTTCTAGAGGAACAACATGGTATGAGCTATGTGGCTTCTTTCAATAAATTCCATACAAATGGTTAACTTGTTTATATTGCAGTGCAAAGTTTGTATCTAAAAAACGAATAGAAACTTTGCTCTCATTTTCGAGATAAAATTGTTAGAAAATGCAAAAATCTATTATTTTTTATGCAAAAATCCTACATAAACAAGAAAAGATACAAAATCAAACTGGGCTACAGATTTACATATGTTTGGTGTTTGCTAGGGGTGGTCATTTCAGCCCTGCCCAGGCCTGGGCCCGCATCGAGCCCGCAAAATTTAGGGCCAGATTTGGGCCTAATTTTTTAGGCCCGGCCCAGCCTAGATATTTATAAATAATACATATCTTTATGTATATATGGTATTTAAAAATATTTTATAATTGATGTTTTATATATTAAATAGAGAAATAGAGATTAATAGAGATTTGTAGAGATTAAAAATTTTAATCCTACGATCTTAGATCTTACTAAATTCTAATCTAGTATTTAATGAAATATAGAAATTACTAAACCCTAATATTCTTGACTCTCTCTCTCTCACCAATTTCACAAAACCACCGCCGCGCCCAATCTCTCTCTCTCTCTCTCTCACCAAAAGATGAATCTTCTAGTAATGAAAACTCCATTGATGAAGATAAATATGAAGTTTAGTTGTTGCAAGTCTTGGGTAAAATTGAAACCATTTTCAATATTTTATTACTTATTTATTTACATTAATTTGAACTATTTTTTCTTAGTTTGTCAATATCTTTTTTATTTCACTTTTTAATTGTAGGAGTTGAATGGAAGATGGAGCCCCTTATAGAGATGTTTAAAGTTGTTTTGTGGATATTACATGATAGTGGATGGTAATTTTTTGATAGATATTATAGGTTCTAGGTTGATTTTTTGTTGATAGAAGAATTGGTTTATTAAAATTATCATTTTTAGCATACTAATGACCAATTGAAACTTATAAATTACAAGGTATAATTATTTATTTTCTTTTATGTTAGAAACTTTAATCTTAATATTAAGTTTAAGGTTTCTTACAGGTTACTATAGTCTCCATAACAATAAGTGAAAAAAAGTACAATTGTTTAATTTTGGAACCGTAATACAATAATTAGGTCTAGAATCTTGGTCCAGCCTGGCTCGGGTCTAGCCTAAACCTGTAGCTATGAAGGCAATGTTCGGCCCGGGCCCAGCCCCACCCGGCCAATGATCACCCCTAGTGTTTGCACTACTAGATGCAGACCAAGTCTTTAAATTGAAAGATGTACATCATGCTTTTATTATTTTGTATTTATTACATCTTTACCATGTATATAGTGACAACATTTGCCTTTCAATATATAAATATAATGACAATAGTTACCTTGGCTTAGCTTTATGTATGAGACATTAAAGTTAAATCATTTTTCTTCCTCAAATGCATTGTATAAATAGGACAAACATTGAGATTATTATTATTACAAGTGTAAGGGCAGGTAATATTCACATCCTTGAATAAAGGGTATAACCAAATTTAACTTTAGGATGCACCAAAACCAAGGCAAGCATTAACTATATATGGTATATAGTATTTTGACTTAATTTTTAGGGTAAATTATAAAGGCCCCTTGTACCATGGGGTCAATAACAAACACCCCTTTTACTTTCATTTGTGACAAAGACCCCTTGAACTTTTAAATTACAACAAAGACCTCCTCCATTAGTGCTATATTTGTTAACTTTGAAAAAGATTCTCATTTGGTTGTTTAAAGCTTTTTATATTTCAAACCTGTCCTCTTATTATTTGTTTAGATGATTTTACCTTTTTACGTATACTTTGATAATCCAACAATTCGTGAAAATATTGGTTCTCATCATATGGTTAAAATAACTAGTGTGTCATACATGTACACAGATTCTTCTTCTCAAACGATAACGATAAAATTACCTTCTTCTTCAATGATAATGTAAAAGATCGATACACTAATGATTTTTTTTTTGGTATCGGCGGAGATTATTCTATATCTAATGATGACATACCAAACAACTCTTCATCAATGAGATAGTGGCAACAACTTTTGATAAAGAACAATGTAGGGTTCTCATCAAATAGTTCTCCAACAATATATTTGTGTAGATTTGGGTTCAGGAAAAATTTAGAAAATGGTTGAAAAATAGACAAAAGGGGGAATGACTTTGCCCATTTTCATCGTTTTAAAATTTTCATTTGACACCTCTTGAATTACGAAGAGGACATTTTAGTAATTTAACGCCTTCTGTCAGTTGACTTAACAATTAGTAGATCTTTTTCCCAACGTAAAAATTCAAGGAGGTATTTGCCATTGACCTATATTAAAGAGAGTATAAATTACCCTAATTTGATGACCTATATAGAAATAAATTATTATTATTATTATTATTATTATTATTATTATTGAAAATTGCATATTATTATCCTATATTTTGGGCATAGTCTCACTTTGGTCCCCAAACTTTAAAACATGTCAATTTAGTACCTACCATTAGCCAACTGTTAAGTGGCATGTAAAAGGACACAAATACCCTTTGGATGTCATCTAATTTTTTATTAACCATTTTTTTTGCATTGGTTCTAATACACAGAAGATGATGCCAGAAAAAGAAAATATTGTTGGAAAACTTTTTACCGACACCATTGGTATTCCCAAATGTGAATAAAGAAGCAGTTGTGCTAGACTGCTTCTAGCAAATCTGAACTGGATGATTGTTTTGTGCATTCTAAAGTCAACAGTGAAGCTAGAGCCAACGTATCTCCTTACCAATTGTATTTATTCAAACAAAGCGGTTGCAGATTCAGACACCTGTTAACAAGAATACGGTAAAGAGGGTATGTCTAGACTCCAGACTGAGTTTGCTTTATGATAATTTGTATCCTATAATCCCATTGGTTTAATGAACATGTGTTATGACTGGAATGATGGAGAGAAAAATCACCAGACATAGGAAAATACAAAGCAAAGGAAAGAATATTATGACAAATTGAATTAACGAACCAATTGTTGCAACCCTTTATAAAAAAAAGGTGAACCAATTACTGAGTGATTGGTGAGACAAGAGAGGGAAATGTTGTCTGTGAAGGGACTAGACTCCCTTGAGCTCCTAGAATGCCAGAATTTGAACATAGCATTGAAGATGCGATAAACTAGGCACCACCAATGGGAGTTGGAGGTCCTGATGGTAGTCATGACACCATCTTCATGAAAGTAAAAGCACAAACTTCAATTTACACCATAGTTAGGAAGTATATCTTAAATGACATGAATTGCGTATTTAGCCCACAAGATACAAAGAGAACAATAGTTAGGTAACAAAGGCCACAATACCATAGGTCTCACTTAACCTAGTAGGTTCGTTACCCTCACATCCAGTACATCAAACCTCATGGTTCTCATTTTCCACCATAAGGTTCAAAATATCGATACAACCCGATATGTTGGTAAAGGTGTATCGGGCTGTATCAGCCCTTGCTCCTCTTTTTTTCCTTTGTGAACTTGGTTCAGAGGGGTCATTCTAAAGGCCCTTTTACCCATTGAACTAGGTTAAACCCTGAAACACCCCTTGTAGGGGCGTATCGGAAGGCTCCCGATACGATACATATTGGTCGATACGGTTTGATATGTATCGAAATTTTGAAGCTTGAATTCCACCAATCGAAGTGTAGAACTCTTGAGTCTAATCGAATAGTGTTCAAAAGAACTGAATAGCGGATAAGAAAGAAGAGAACTAAAGTTGAGTAGCAAGCTTTGACTCTAAACATTCTAAAACACCGACAATCCACATATAGAACAATCTCTAGCCAGCAAATACAAGACTTTATATGAATTATGAATCCTCCGATTGATAGAACCACATAATATCATCATACAAAAAGTTGTCCCCTTCCTAAGGATGAGAAAAAAGTCGAACTTCTTTGATCAAATGTAGAACCTAGATTACCGATCACACACTTCAGTCTAAATCACAAGCATCAAAATTGAGCCTCAAAAAATTACAAAAACATAAAACACTACTTCCATTTTTACAAGACTAGTTTAATCAAAACCATAGACAAATACTAATCCAAAAACCTCAAAAACTTAGCTGAAACTAGTGAAAAAAACATCACTTCATATTAAAAAACAAAACCAAGTTATTAAACAAGACCTCTCCCACAAAACCAAAACATGAAAATTCGATCTTTGACCCAAACATCAAAAACCTGATAGAAGGGTTAGAAATCAGATTAGACATGGTAGAACAAGGTTTAGTGGTTGGCCAAATTTAAAAAAAAAATCCTAACCCAACCTAGGAACTGATTCTCAGTAATTTTGAAATCTAAATTTTCGAGATTGATCTTGCACTGAATCGGACCATATTTAAAACCCAAATTAAAACTGATTATACCTGATATGAAGACCATAATATGCAGCTCCTAGAGTGTTACTTCACACCTAATACCAGTCCCAAAATGTGAAGATGGCGCAGAGTGTATGTGAAGTCGATTAAACAAATTTTAGCAAAATCGGTTCTCAACTTGCTTGGATTGATGCAAGTGTGTGAACCCGATATTCTCTAATATTTTTCTTGCAAAAACACAATAGATAACCAACGGAAATTAGGAGCTGATCCAAATTTAGGACTTTATCTTTAATTGATAAACATTATCTTCTTAAGAGAATGAGTGCTATATACCTAGAGCCGTGCCCATTTTCAACCCAAATCACATGACAACTTAAGTTGTCATTTGACCTCTTAAATAATCATATTAGTGATGGGCCTTAGGTCCATTTTCTTTAATGGTTCACGTCCCAAGGTGTTGAATGGTCACTTTGGGCCTGAATATTGTATGGCATGAGACCCATAAAGGTCTCATACAAATCCATAAGGGTTTGGCCCCACCTCTAGAAGAGATTAGGCCAAATTTACTACTCAAGGACAATGAGCCCTGACCCAATTAGCTTGGGCTCAGTTTTGGCTCAATATTTACATAGAAATGATCCTTAGATTCAGCCACCCTATGAAGACCCAAATATAATGGGCTTATATAAGATAAATCCCATCAGGTAATCAACCCTATAATGGTCTGTTACACCTAACCTCTTGGCTCATAATCATTAAAACACTACTCATGACCTCTTCCCTGACTGCAAAATACAGTGTTACACTCTCTGTTTGGATAGATTATGGGATTAAAACATTTTGTAAACATTTTCACAAAATAGTAATATAACATATAAGTACATTTTTGCAAATCAGATTTCAAATATAGTCAAAACCCATTATCAGAATTTTAGGTTTCCATTAGAGAGAGTGTAAACCCAGATATTCATTTTGTTGACAAAGGATCTGATCCTATCACTATGATCACCCACTCAGGTAATTTCCTAAACTGCCCTAACATACTTAGATATATGACCCTTGATGGATCTCATTGGTTGACATATCAAAGATAGTTTAGTCGAAAAACTAGTGTAGTTTCACAATCAAGTTTGGGGTTAAGTGCAACTTTCCAATTTTTCCCATCTATTTACAAAGTCTAGGGCATATTTAGAAATTGGTCCAGGTTCAATGTTTCTTCCAAACACCCATTGGCTGTGCTTAGGGTCTAATCCTAGTAGTTGAGACAAGCTGCTCCACTAATTTGATAGCACACCAGTGTTAGCCTTGTCAAAACAAACTCCCCGAGTCTATCTAATGGCTGGGAACATGCTAAACTAACATGAGTCTCATAAGTGTCAAATTTAAGTAGTTCACAAAAACACACCGATTTAAATATAAACAATAATATACTTTATTTATTTACTGATAAATGTTTATGTACATCAATCTGAGTGGGATTAAGGGCATACACTGTCTAACAAAACCCACACTGAAACTGAGATCATTTACACTACACTTATAAACAGAAACAATAAAATCATCAACCCCTAGCGAAAACAAACCAAAACACCTTTGATCAAGCCCTAAATTACAAAATCCAAACTACACCAAGTCTCCAGACAATTAAACAAGTGAAATCCACAAACTCCTATACTCTTAAAACTAAAGCTCAACTCGAGAATAAACCTTAGCAAGAAGAGCTAGATTCAAAGAACTTACACCAAGTTGGAATCCAACAACTACAAACTTTGAAACCCCGATTTTCAACCAAACAAATTAAAAAATAAACAATAAAAAAATAAAAGAAATAAAAACAATCTTCCTTCTTCCCCTCTAGTTTCTTTTCTCCTAGTTTTTTTTGTTTATTCCCGTTCAACCTAGCTCTATTTGTTGAAGAGGAAAGAACCCTAACTTTTAATGTTTAAAAAACACAAGGACAAAATGGTCTAAAAAATATTATAGAGGGCAACCTTACCATTTTATACATATTTAAATCACACATGATATTATATATAATATACATAACTGACGATTGATTAATGGTAGGTACTTAAAAGTTTGTATTAAATTGATATGTTTTAAAATTCAAGGATCAAATTAAAACTACCTAAATTAAGAATATTATTCTACAATTTTACCTTATTGTTATTATTATTATTGTTATTGTTGTTATTATTATTATTGTTATTGTTATTCTAAAAATAAGCACATGCTTATTTATTGATAATTGCGACAAGCAACTACTCTATGATATTTAGTACTTTCTACCAAAAAAATATTATTAGGATAAATGATCAACCTATTTAATAATATATACAAATACTACTAGATTTATAAGATCCCTTTCACGTGAACAATTTTGATAAGTATTCTTTACGTTGCCAACACAACACGTTTCAAACCTCTACCAACGTGATCTTACACCGGACATCTCGAACATTCTATGATGGGTTGCAATCTTGAGATAGACGTGCGGTGTTAGGCCAAAGTTGGTAGAGGGTTGGAACATGTTTTATGGGCAGAAAATTTCAACTCGATTGAGAACGGAAGGAGGAATGAATGGGACCCACCCAATGGTTAATTGCTGCTTCAGGCCATCTGATCTTATTCATTCTTCTCATTCAACACACACACACATCAATGGTCGTGGTCGTAATCTGTGAAACATTGGTGGAGCCCACTTAAGAGTAGAGCCCCAATTCAATCAGATCCAACGGTTGCAACTTGCAACCGAAACAAGATGTGCCTATCACAAAAGGATTCATGTCTCTTAGCCATACTATATCAGTTTGACTGTTCTGTTTGAGCCGTGAGCGGAGAAAGGCAGAAGGCCGTCCAAGCGCGTCAACGAGATCGCAAGTAAAAGGAAAAGTGGGATGAAATCAAACTTTCAACCCAGCGAATAGCTTCCACAAGAATTCCACAAATTTCTCAGTCAAGCCCCAGCTCAAGTACCGACCTCGACCCTGCAAGTCTTCAACTCCCACCACCCTCTTTCCATTCCATCCTCTCCCAAACGGCAACTGATTTGATTCCGTTTGGCCGATCTTCTACTGGGTTGAACCGAATTGCTGAAACGAAAACGTTGGTACCGTACCCTCGATGGATTCCTTCTGATTCCTTTGCTTTCCCTAATCCCCAACCATGGCTGAACCTGATCCCCGATCCATTTCATCCAATTGGGAATGCCTGGGTTCTGACCTCACAGAACTCATTCTCTCCTACCTCCCCATCCGGTCGATCGTCAGGGCTGGCGCTGTTTGCAAGTTCTGGCGCTCCGTCGTCACACGCCCTTCCTTCTCTTCACGGGTCTCCGCCGCGAAGAAGCCCTGGTTCTTCCTTTACGGGCAGAACAACATCTTCATCAAGAACAACCAGGCTTTCGCATTCGATCCTGAGGCCAATGAGTGGATCTGCTTGCCCACTACTCTCTTCCCCAGGCCTTGCCAGGAGGAATTCTTCTTTGGCTCCGGCGGTTTCTTCTTCTCCACCAGCTCTAGGTTCAGCTACGCGCCTATTCTCAGGGGCATCTGGCGCGAGACGCCGCCGCTTAGGTTTTCTAGGTGCAATCCCCTCATCGGCGTTTTCGACGATGGCTCGGGTTTGTCGCGGTTCATCGTCGTCGGTGGTGTTAGGTTCATCGGAGGCTTGGTCGATATCGAGGATAGACTGGCTGTTGAGATCTACGATCCGAGGTTGGACTCGTGGGAGCTCTGTTCGCCGTTACCCGCCAATTTCAGTTCCGGCAATTCGTCGCAGTGGCTGTCATCGGCCTTGTTCAGGGGCAAATTCTTCGTGTTCGGCATATTCTCCTGTTTCGTATCTGCCTTCGATCTTAGCCTTCACTTCTGGAGCGAAGTCCAGACTCTTCGGCCTCCGGGGATCCTCTTCTCTTTCCTGCTGGCTTGCGGAGACCAGCTTATTCTGGCCGGTCTATGCAACACACCTCGTGGGCCATCCTTTAATCTGTGGAGGGTCGACGACGGGACAATGGAGTTCAGCGAGATCGCCATCATGCCTCAGGACCTTCTCTGTTGCTTATTCGACGGTGAGGAGGATGACAAGTTTGCGAGCTTGAAATGTGTGGGATTGGGAAATCTCATCTACGTCTACAATGAACAGCATCACAAGACATACCCAGCTTGTGTTTGTGAAATTAGAAATGGTTCTGGTAAATGCAGTTGGAGGAAAGTTCCCGACTTGCCAGGGCCTGTAAATCGGTTTCACAAGGTCATTAGCTTCTGTTCCACTGTGTCCCTCAACAATGTTCTCATGGATGAAGAGGGAGAAGTGGCTCACAGGCAGGCTAATTAGTTCAGTTCTGCTGCAACCCTACCCGGCATTTCCCAGCTTGTGCTTGTGAAATTAGAAATTATTAAGTGCAGTTCGAAGAAAGTGCCCAACTTACAAGGACCTGTAAATGGGTCTCACAAGGTCGTTAGGTTCTGTTCAATGGTGTCTCTCGACCATGTTCTCATGGATGAAGAGGGAGAAGTGGCTCACAACAAGGCTGATTAGTTTATATTCTGCTTTTGCCCCACCATTTAATAGCTTTGATCATCATCTACTACGGTATAGTCAACCCTTTTGATTTTTAACTTGTTTTTTTTTTTTTTTTTTTTTTTCAGCTATATGTTATCACTAGTATGATTAAACGGATGCTCTATTGTTGCTCCAATTTTCATGTGAATCACCAAATGTAATGTATTTTGTGTATCTATATATTTGTCAGGGTGTGTTGTATGTTAAGTTCTCTTGGATGAATTATGGATGTATTTTTCTTTTATTTTTGGTTAAAAACTTTGTAGAGAATAAGAGTAGATGCTTTATGTTTCTTAGAATTAACTTACCAAATTCAATGAGGCTGAAAGATTTAATATCTAATATACTGTGTATACAGTAAACATATGTGACCTATTTCTGCCTCATTATAGGCAATGGTTGGTTGCTCCATTGCGACCTGGGTGACCAGGGTTGAAATCTTGGAAACAAACTCTCTGTTTGTGCAGGGATAAGGTTGCGTACATCTGTCCCTCCCCAGGCCCTGCATTGGCGGGAGCCTCATGCACTGGGCTGCCCTTTCTAATAGGCCATGTGTGCAGCCCCTGCAGTCCAGATCAGTGTCAGCCTATACCCAACCTTATATTATATGATATATCTTTTTGATTTCTAATCTTGTATTAGATATACTCCGATTCTAATCAATTATAACCATCTAAGTTTACAATATCTTTAATATAAAAGTTGCTTATAAAAAGGCTTTATTTTGAGCAAATGGGGTGGAATTTTAGGCTGAAATCTTTTTCCATGAACAGAGGCTGAGGTGAAGAACATGGAAACTCCCATTGAGCCTCAAACTAAATTACCATGTGGAAGATATGAAGGTCATTTAGAGAAGTTTGCTTAAGTGACTAAACAAGCTGACTAGCAAATCCTCCATTGCTGGGGCAGTGGGGCTAAACTAGAGTATTTTCAAGTTCAAGAGTATGCTTGAACTTCTTAACAAATTCCCTTGTTATTGAAAATTTTACACCTAAGGCTCAGTTTGGAAGGATTACAAATGCAAATTTGTAGGGTGTAAAACCTTATATTTTGTATTATTTTGTATGTATTTGCTCTCTACAAATTTGCATTTGTACTCCTTCCAAACTGAGCCTAAGCTGCAATTTGTGATCCATATGCAATGGTAAAATCTCAGCCTAGCAAGCAGGAGAAAGAGGATTCAATTCGACAGCAGGGCAGCATCCAACCTGTGCAAGAGATGCTGAAGATTAGTTCTGTATCGGGTCCACTCCTTCCAAAACTCAGTAGCCAGAACCAACATCTGGTGATGACACTTGCTGTAATATGTGATATATCTTCTGTAGCTTAGGTTGGATCAAAATGCACGAGGCCTGAGATCACACCAAACTCTTTCAAAGAATCTTCTGTTTGACAGAAATGGTTATGCACAGCCTTTTCCAAGGAAAACTTGAGTTTGTGTTCTGGACTACCAATGGTCTACTGTGTTCTTGTTTTACAAAAGTAGGAAAATTTTTAGGGCGGTTTTGTTTTTCCTGCTTTGAAAGGGAAAAACTATGGAATAAGATATTAGTTGCCAAACATCTAGTTAGTTTAGTTAGTTGTTCACGCTGTTTTAAGAATAAAATAAGCATTAAAAATGCTTTTGTAAATGCATCATTAATTTCCAGTCCACTTTTTGCTTTTTGTTGCCCACAGTTACTTCATACAGGCCTTTGTTGTAACTCTCATTCTCTCAAAAACACTTTGGAAGTACAGATGTGGTACATACATTTCTTTGATTTCAGTTCTTATGCTCAAAAACATTTTTCCTAACATCACAAACCGCTGTTTATGTTGTTGGATTGGAAAATAGCAGCAAAAGCGTTTGCAGAAATTATGCCATATTAGCCCAAAGTAGTTAGTAACCACCCAGGAGATCCCGCTGAGCTAGATATGATTTAGACCTTGTAGAACCATTTCTAGAATGAATTCTCTAGCAGAGAAAGTCTCAGCAGCAGTAATCAAAAGTGTTTCCTAAATTGAACTGCTTTGTACAAGAGAGGTTCTTCAAGATGATTGAATTGCCCAAGATAGTTGTGCACCACACATCAACAGATGCTCGACCATTACATTAATCCCATTGCCATTCTACCCGCAATTTTTAATATTATGCTGGAATGAGGTCATTGCAGGATTTCACATGGATTTCAAGATGTGAATTCATTTCTATTTTCTTGCAACAACTTGAAGTGAATCCACTGATGATTCGATGAAATGCTGTCATTCCACAAGGTTTCCAAACAGCAAGGAGGCTCTAAGAGCACAAAGGCTCCAAAGAACAAACAGGCTGTAATAGAACAAGCAAAGGTTCCAGCAAAGAATCTACTGGTATTTGGATGCAATGCATAATTGGGGACCCTTCATCTTAGAAATTGAACATAAAAGAGGGGTTTGGACTTTGAATTTGATGCCACAAAATTATGCAGCTTTACTTGATTATTGGCTTAATATTCAACTCGCACAGGGTCCTTAGCCCTTACTTAATACAGGCATAAAAATTGAAAATTAAAATAAAACTATAAACCAAGGGTTTTCTATTTATACTAACAGGGACCCGTGCGATGCACGGAAAAATCTGAAAGATTGAAAATTTTATTTACTATTAATTAATTGATAAATTAATAATAAAAATTGTTGTTAATTAAGTAAAAATATTCAAAGTTATTGTTAATATTTAAAATTTTAATAATTGTAATTTTCATTTATTGTATTGTTAATTTAATATGAATAAATTCTTTTAATAAATTTAAATTTATTAATAAGTTGTAGTAATTTTAATAATTGTTATTATTTTCATTATTTTTAAATGAAATTTTAATCAACTTTAAATAAAGGAAAATAATTTCAAAAGCTAACATTTTTATTAATTTCACTAATAATTAACAAGTATATACGAATGGCAATGGGGCAAATTTGGGGTAGGGCACTCCATCCCTATCCCCACCTCATAGTCAAGACACTACCCCATCCCTGCCCCATTCGTAGTGTCAAGCGGGTTCAGGGCAAAGCACCCACTCCCTGTTAGGAACGGGGAATCCTCAAATTTTTTTGTTTCATCCTCGGTGTTAGGCAAGTTTAGGGCATGGCACCCGCTCCTCATCAAGGATGGGAAATCCTCAAATTTTCCCTGCCCAGTCCCTAGTGTTGGGCAGGTTCAAGGTAAGACACTCACTCCCCATCAACCCAATATTCAATTTGATGACAAAATTGATCAAAATGATATACTAATTATTAGCAACATGGTAAATTTTTAAAAGTATACTAAATTATTACATTTGTGTAATTTTGAAAATTTATTCAAATTTGTTTTTAAATTGTTACTAAATAATTTATTTTCTTTTTTAAATGGTTTACTTATAAAATTACACTACTTTATCTAATATTTTTTAATATAAACTAATCAATAATTTTCTTTTTTCAATATTACAATAATTTATCTTAAATAATTTGTGTAATTATTGGTTCAAATTACAATTTTCTCGTTCCCATACTCATTTATCTTCAATATTTTTCAATAATTTACAATGAAAATTACATAATTTTTTAACAGTTTTTCAAAATCTATCAAATGCAATAAATTTTTCTAAAATTTCCAAAATATTCCAATAATTTTCCATAACTGTTTAATACATTTTAAATAACTTTCAAAATTTTTTTATCTTTTAATTTCAAAATGTTATTTTACAAAAATGTAGTTTTACAAAAAAAATATTAAATTTGTGTAATTATGGAGATTTATTAAAAATTATTTTAAATTGTTATTAAATATTTATTTTTATTAGGTAGTTTACTAACAAAGTTACACTAATTTATCTTTTATTTTCTAACATAAATTAATTAATAGTTTTATTTTCCAACATTACAATATTTTACTCCCCCATCCGCATTTGGTTATTAACTATAATAATAGCAATAACTAAAATTTTATACTTTTTGATAATTGTTAAATATAATTCTTAATTTTATAGAAAATAGTTAAAGAGTTTTCAATTTCTATAAAATGTTACTAATTAACATGACTACAAAAGTATTTACCCAAAATACTTTAAAAAGTCTTGATGAGTTAATTAATAACAATATTTATTAATTTTTGATAATAACATTATTTAATATTCGTTGAATATGGGTTGGATTAAATATTACTTGTATTTAACTATTTATTAATTAATATGAATATATTAAATGAGAGAGAGTGGATATAGATTGAGGGGAGAGATTTTAGGAATTGATTGGGGAGTGGAGTAACATGATACATTCCTAATGGCTTAGAGGAGATACCTTAGGAGAGAGATTCTAGGAATATTTTTAGGTAGTTGGGATGGGAATGGAGATATGGCTTAATAGGAATGGTGTGGAGGGGCGAGAAGAAAGAGTGAAGGAGAATGCGGGGTAGGGGTAATGGAGCAGAGTCTGGCTTTGGTCGAGGCAAAGCCTGTTCAAACAATCTTTACAGCCTTACATTGGGAATATCTCCGCACTTATGTGCTTTATTTCATGGGTAGATATTCCCAATGCAAGGTTATAAGAGGCTGTTGGAACAATGTGAGCATGGTTTTCTCCCGACCAAAGCTGAACTCAATGGAGCAAGGAGAGACATGGTGATGCAAATGGTCTTACTATAGATAGATAGATAGATAGGTAGGTAGGTAGATAGATAAATAAATAGATATAACCTTTATAACACATCGGATATCACACATCTGGAATACTATATCATTGCAATATTGGATCCCGCATCTATCACTCTATCAATCCGTATGGTCATGCAGCTCATGCTATATATATATATATAATTTTCAGAAGCTCAGAAACAATCAAACAACTATCCTTTTTCTCTATCTCCTTTTACAAGCAAGCTAAAGTGCTTACCTTATTACAGACACATGGAAGAATACCCCTTAAAAAAACATATTATGGGGTTTTCAACCTATAAATCTTGAGTTTTCATAAATTGACTCAAATATATTATGGGGTTTTCAAATAAAATTAAACATCCCCATTTTCCACATTTTTTTGCCCTTTATGAACCTGTTAATATTCTAAAAATCCTATTTTATCCTTYGTGAATAATAGACAGTTATTTTTCAGTGTCTGATCTATTACTTTAAGCTTTTGTAGTTTTCAAGGTTTTTCATTTCATTAAGTGATGCCCAATGCTTCAAAGTGTTCTAAACATCCTGATATCACTTTGCAAGCATGAATCTAAAGACACCTGAGCTCCTACCGAAGAAGAATTTAATTACTTCAAATATGTAGCAGTTAGACCATGTAATCTGCCACTCAGGTTCTAAAACATTACTGTTCTTTTGGTGCTTGGTTAATATGTAATAGTAACCTTTCTGATGGCATTTGTTTATTTCACTGATCACCATATTTTAGAACTCCTGATGGACTCTGCTCACTCCACAGTTATTTTGCAAGTATAGGATTCAAGCAAGGAGGGTGTCTCAAAACCTATACTAAATTGATATAAAATCATCTAGTTTTTGAGTTTAGTTCATTTTTTTGTATTCTTTGATAAGTAATATTCCACTGTTAAAGTTACAGAGATTTTCATGGCCCAATTAGAGAGAGGGAAGTCTGGGTCTCTGGTTCTCTTTTAAAATTTGAAGAATGATGAAGAGTAAAAAAGTCTTTTGTGGCTAGAAGGTATATTCCACTCTATTTAAAAAACTCCCTAAAAAATATTTTCAACTAGGCTTGGCTGTTTTTCCCCAAACAACCAAGCTTTTCTCCTCGTGCAGTGATGCCTGAAAATTTGTCCAAAAAAGAAAAGCTCTTGTCTCTTGGATAATTCTTCTTCTTCTTCTTGTCTCTTATTATTATTATTTTTTTATTTGATAAGTAAAATAGCATTAAGCAGCAGGAGAACCCAAAACGTTCACCAACCAATCAGGAGGAAAAGATCTCCAAACAAAACAAGATAAAGAGTGTTTTGCCTTCTACTCCACAGAATGTGTAGCTCTATTCATATTCCTATCAATATGTACGAAGACCTTGTCAAAATAATCACATAACATCCTAATCTTATCTATTAAATCTTCAAAATAATCATATAATATCCTAATCTTATCTATTAAATCTTCAAAATAATCACATAATATCCTAATCTTATCTATTAAATCTTCAAAATAATCACATAATATCCTAATCTTATCTATTGAAGGACCCAAGGAACAGCCAAATCCTGACCATTTAAAGCCAAAAGAGAAGCAAGAGAATCGGATTCAATTCTTAAATTCTTTAGTCCTTCCTCCCTAGCAAACAAAAAAGCTTTCCAAAAAGCAAACAGCCTCTCAGATTTGATAAAAAAAAAGAAAACAGCCTCTTGGATAAGCTTAGATAAGCTTAGGCTTGTCTATATCCATCAATAAAGAACAAAATAAAATACAAGTGGACGAGATTAGGTAGAATAGAGAAATTGATTGAGAGAAGAGAGTTGGGTGAGGAGTTAACCCCCTTTTCACTATTTGTATTTAGGACCTGGAAATGCCTAAAACAAACACATGAAAAAGACATATTTTTTGTGATGTAGAAGAAATAAGATTGCATAAATATTATTAGTTCTTTCCCACAAAGAAAAGAATATCAACTACAGCTACATTCATCACCTGGTCCTAGGGTTGGGACCATGCTCCGCCCCTGGCCCTGTTTCATATTCCCAGGAATGGTGCAAAAACAAATATGTGCTGCACAAATACGAGGTTTAGAAATATGAACCTAAGGAGGCATTTGATAACACTTTTAAGACGTCCGGGGTCTGAAAATATTTGGTTTTTAGACCCCCACCAGCATTTGGATTTAGTTCTGATTAGAAGATTTGAAACACAAATTCAAATTTAAAATCGTAAGACCTAGTTTCAAGTTTGATCAAAATCAGATGCATTTCAAACATGATAAAATGGCGTTAATGCCCTCATTACTTCATCTATTTAATAATAATGATGATGATGATGATAAACATTATTATTCAATATTTTTTATTTTTTAAATAATAAATAATATTATTTTTATTTTAATAAATAATAATATTATTATAAGTATTAAATAATTTATTTAATATGATTTAATAAGAATAAATTGATATTGTAATAGATATTTATTATTAATTAATAAATATTATTACTTCGTTATTTAAATAAATAACAATAGTAATAATAATATCTGTGTTATAAAATAATAAATGGTATCATTTTAATTTAAGTAAATAATATTTAGTATTATTATTTATATAGTAATAAGAATATTTAATAATATGTTTATTAATAATAATTAATTTTTTTATTTTTTATTATCATCATTATTAATTAAACAATAAAGAATTTTTTCTTTCAAAAAATCATTATATTTGTTTATTAACGGAATACTATTTTATTTAATATTATTTTTAATATTGCTTTTATTATTTATAATATTATCAATCAATCTATTTCGAAGGGTAAACTAGTAAACATCCCAATTTCAGATATTGGAGAATTGCTCCAAGGCAAATGATCTTATCTTTTCAGAGCCTTTAAAAAGCAGAAAATCATCTTTACTTCTTTTCAAATTTTAGACCCGAATAATAGTTTTTTGACTTTTCAAACATCAGACTTCAGATTTATAAAATGCCAAGTTTCAATATCAGTCCTTATTTATTAGAAAAAAGAAAGAAAAAACTCAGTTTTACTCTATAATCAAAACTATACACGACACATTATATTAATAGAGGAACAATGGATTTTTTTTCTTAAATCTAGACTAGTAAATATTTACTTGCATTGCAAATTTGCAATGGCAATTTTAGTCCTCTTTATCAAAACCCATATTACAAAGATAAGTAATGGAAGCATGTTGTTGGTGTTGTTAGTAGGATTCTTGCCAATCCTAACCAAAGGCATTAAACAACAATGAAATGGATTTTTAGATATCTCTAGGGTTTCTTTAAGGTTTTTTTTATTTTTCTTAAAAAATCTACATCAAGTTATCTATTTACTTTTGCAAGGGGAACAATCTCATGCTGTAGCAATCTGACCGGACGGGAGGGGGGTCCATGGCTTATTGTTAAGCAAAATATTATTAAAAAAGGAAGAAAAAGGATAAAAAGTGGAGGAAGAGGACATTAGAAAGGGAAATTTTGGAAAACATTTTAGTCTCAAGAGGAGAAATTTTGGTCTAGAAAACAACTGAATGACTCCATACTACCGGTCTCTACCGTGGCCCAGCACGACTCAGCACGAACTTGGACTGGCCCAGCATGGCCTGGTACGACAGTCCTCGGGCTGTCCCTGGCCCGGCATGACCATATGGGCCGTGCTGGGCCTTGGGTTTTATGTCCACGGGCCAGCATGACTGAGCGGGCCATGCCGCCCACGGCTCGCGGGCTGGCATGGCCCAGCCCGCAACCCGGTCCAGCACGGCCCATGTATATATTTTATATATAGTTATATAGTATTATATAAATTATAATTAAATAATAATATATAGTATATAATATATTAATAAAATAAATGTTTTTAATTTTATTACACTAATTTATTTAATTATTGCATATATATTAGCAATTTTATACACAAAATTCATATAAAATTAAAATTTTAAGTTTTTTGTCATTTTTTTAAATAAATAGCTTTGGCCCAACCTGGCCCAAGGCTAGGCCCACGGACCAGCCCGGCCCGCGACACGGCACAGGCCCGCATGGGCCGTGTCGGGCCGACCCCCAAATTTTTCACCAAGGAGGGCGGCACGGCCCGTGACAGCCCGCAGGCCAATACGGCACAGCTTGCACTTTGCGTGGGCCGCCCACGGGCCGTGCCGTGCCGGCCCGACACGACCCACTTTACACCTCTATTCATTTTTACGTTCCTTGAAAAGTAAGAAAGTTAAGCTAAAGCTTAAAAAGTATGAAAATTAGAGGGTTCCTCATTCATGTCACTTGAACACCTCAATTAAGAGAACTTACGATACGTTTGGTTTGAAGGAAAGAATGGGGAAAGGAAGGGAAATGCAAGAAACCTATACAAGATTTGTAAAGGTTTCCCTTTCCTTTCCTTTCCTTTCCCTACTTTTCCCTTCAAATCAAACATAGCCTAAGGGAGGGACTACTCTTCTCATAGGACTCCAAAAATCAAGGTTTTTAAAATCGATCCGAACAACAAACCGGTCAAGGGTTTGATTCCTGGGTCAAACAATTCGACCATTTGAACCGAATGAATGGCCCATTCTAACAAAAAAAGAGGTTAAAATCGTTGAACGGTTCGAATGGTTCAATCGCCCGGGTCAGCGATTTGCTAACCAAATCAACGTTTTTTGGCAAAATTTCAATTTTGGGGAAAAACAGAACCGATCACCTGACCAATTCCCAGTTTTCTGGTCCAGCCGTCCGGTCCGGTCCAGTTTTGAAAACCATGCCAAAAATGGTTTACCAGCCTACATGCCTAATTGCTAGCTATATGATGTTTAACACAATTATAACATTTATCACTACATGATGCATGACTAAAAACATAAAAATGAGAAACATTTAAGATTCATGGGAAATTTAATCATTCAAGGAGAATAGAAAACAAGGGAAAATAGAGAAGTTTTTAGCAGAAAGAGAGGCTTAATCTAAGTAAGGGATTGTTTTTATTCATTGAATCATACTTATAATATGAGCCAATGAAATTAAGGCCAAGTTTGGGAGTGCTTATTCAAAAAATAAGTGCTTATTCCAATAAGCACTTATGAGTGTGGTGAAAAATCACTTATTTTAAACAGGGGTAGTATAGGTATTTTAAAATGATATGGTGGGCCATGATAGGCTAGAAAGGAAATAAGCACTTAAAAATAAGCCCAAAATTTGGGCTTCTCAAATAAGTGCTTAATAAGCACTTATTTTGGGCTTATTTCCTAAATGCAAATAAGTGCTTATTGGTGTGGTCCCGGCCTAAAATAAATGCTTATTTGAATAGTACTTATTTTTAAGCCCTCCCAAATTTAGCCTAATCATGCAAGGATCCAAAATGGCATAAACTGGGAAAGCTTGCAACTAATCAACCGGTATTATAAAAGTGGTAACTGGTAACCAATCAAGTGGCTTTCATTAAACTTCATGACTTTTTTGGAAATTTCTACACTACCTAGTGGGTGCACGCCTGAATGGGGTGTTTTTTTCTTTCTTTTTTTTTTTGTTTGAATTATTGATTTTGGGGTGGAGATGGATTTTGAGATTCTACAACCCGTACGGGTATGGGTAGGGTATGGTATTAGGCTAAACCCAACCCTTTTGAGTCCTGACCTGCATATATATTGTTGGGAATCATATGAACTTTATATATTATGTGTTGAATTTCATAATATTTTGAATTTTATGTGAAGTGTAATTGATAGTTTATGTGTTTTTATATGTCTTAATCAAATAATTGGAATTTTTGATGCTTGTTCATGTTATTTTACTTATTTATTGCTTATATAAAAAGAAATAATAGGAAATTAGATATGGGTTTTAAACCCAACCTGCCCTATCCCTAAATAATAGGAAGTATTTTACATTTTCATATGCTAGGAAGGTTTGGATTCTAAAAATCCAAGCCATTACAAGTTATGGGGCGGGTACAGTTTGGGAGATTTAGGGAGATGAATATGGTCTAGAATTTACAAAACTCTCCCCGAACCTACCCTATTGCCATCCCTAATTTTCATTAATCAATGCTCTTCTAGTATCATATCTTTCCAACATCCTATATTTACCCTAAACCTTATGTTACAACAAGGGCATGGCTGGATACAATACGGGATACAAATTTTACAATATCCAACGTATTACGGAGGTACCCAGGTATCATAGCTTAGGCCTATGACTATGAATCTTTAGTAACCAGATCAATTTAAATTCCAATTCACAAAAATGGGAATTCTGTAATTGTAAATTGGAAGCTTGGCACTTCAAAACTCTCTCTCTCGCACTTCAATAATTCCAAAGTTTTTACTTTTAGAGCTTTAGAAAATTCAAGGAGAGTGAACAAGGGCATTTTCAGAAAGTTTGAAGAATGAATTAATAAAAAAAATTGAGATGTTGGAAACAAAAAACAAAAATAAATCTTTAATTAGCAAGGTAGTTACTTCTCTTAGGTCAACAATTTGTGTGGTGCCTCAGTTCTTAATGAGATTATTTAAGTTTCCTAAAGCTATTAATAAGAGAATATCCAAATCTATCTAATGAATAAGAGAGTGAAACTTTGTTTGACTAAACTATCCCTATATTTGAATTTGGTTCCTCTAATTGTGAGGGCAGAAAATATAATTTGAACTACTACTTTTTACCTTATTTAATTCCCTCTTATTAAGTCTGACATTTAAGATATTAATTTCCTTCATCTTTCATTGAATCCCGTTCTTGACTAATATGTCCTTATCTTTTAATTTGGCCCCTCTCTAATTGTGAGGTAGAAAATGTAATTTGAACTATTTTTTTTTACGACATTAAATTCCCTTTCATTAAGTCTTATATTTAAGGTATTAATTATCTCTCTCTCATTAAATCTTATATTTAAGTTATTTTTTCTTGGTAATAAATTCTATCATTTTATACCCATGTTTAAAACCAGGCTAAAAATGACGTCATTCTTACATCCTAGTGTGGTAGATAAGTAATTCAACTATCCAAATCAAATGGGTCAACCTATAATGTTATAGTTAAATAATAAAACTTTTAAAATGAAAAAAATATAGAAAAATACGCACATCTCTAATATTATATTAATCATATTAATGAAAAATATGTATGGTAAATAATAAGAAAATAATTGTTTTTATTAATGCATGTTGAAAATGAAATACAAAATTTAAACCCAACCCAAAAAGAAAATTGTTTTCCTATTTGGTGCTGAGTTAACAGTTCAACTTTTTGGGTCTAATGTGTCAATTGTCAATCCTTGATGTCAAAATTAAATAATAAAAATTAGGGTAAATTTCTGAAACCTCCCCTCAAGTTTCTAGTTGCTGCTGAAACCTCCACTAAAGTTTGATAATTGCAATCACCTCCCCTTAACTTTTTGACATAGTTGCAAGTAGATCCCCTTTATTAGAAAATTCAAGGGAGGTGGTTGCAATTATCAAATTTGAGGGGAGATTTCAGCAATTTACCCTAAAAAATTAAAAGAAAAAGATAAAAACACAAAAAATGAAAAAGTATAGAAATTCACTAATATGTTATATTAATTATATTAAATAAAAATAAGTGTTAATACACAAAAAATGTTTTTATAGATGATGGAAATCTAATACAAAATATAAATACGACCCAAAAATTAAAGTGTTTTCTTATTTGGTAGGGTAAAAAATTTAACCTTTTGGGACAAATGTGCCAGTCATTAATATCATAATTAAATAATAAAGATATAAAAAAGAAAAGGAAAATACAAAAAAATTATGAAAGAAAGCAAAAATTTTATAAAAAACCATTAGGGCACATCTCTAATATTTTATTTGTCATATTAAAGAAATAAAAAAGTGTGACAAAAATAGAATTGTTTTATTGATGATGGTAATGAAATACAAAATTCAAAACTAACCAAAAAGTGGAATTGTTCTTCTGTTTGGTGGTAGGCCAATAGTTCAACCTTTTAGGTCAAATATGTTAGCCCTTAATGACATAATTAAATAATAAAAATAAAAAAAAAAGATAAAAACACAAAAAGTTACAAAAATGAATAAATTTTGTAGATATCATTTGGTTACATCTCTAATATCATATATTCATTTTATTAAACAAAAATAAGTGTGATAAATAAGAATTATTTTTATATACAAAAATATAAAAAGTTATTGAAAAATTTGGGAACATATGTTACCATCATCATCATCGTCTAAAATTGCCACATGCAAAGTAGATGCACACTTACTAGTCCCAAAAAAAGTTTCTATGGGAAGAAGAAAAATTAAAGTGTAAATGGAAGAATTTATACAAACCCAAAATAAATGGTGTGGATGAGGTCTAAACTATGGATTGAACGAATGTAGCTTGTTTACCTAAGTTAGGTTACCGGAGAATCTCTCTAGGTTCAAGTTGTGAGAAGTATCCCCCAAGCCACACCAACCTTTAAACCTAGCTTGATACCCTAACGAGCACTTTCATATCACTTAGAAAAAAACATTTTTTTCGTCAACAGCTAGACAATTATAGTGGGGTGGGGTTCAACAATGTTTCCATAGCATTATTAGATTTAGCCTTACCTATTGTATGTTCAGCATTCGATTAGGTAATGAAATCAGTCAAACCCTAACTGTACACCCTGCAATATTCATCAAATAAGAAGATTAGTAGAGTGGTAAAAGGAAAACTGAAGTTCGCTTGTATGGAGAGGAACTCGGTTGCATACCTGTCTTGTTCTTTGAGAAAGAAGAAGAAGAAGAAGAAGAAGAAGAAGAAGAAGAAGAAGAGACCTATACCAGTTATTTGTTCAATTGTTCGACTAGAAGGGTAAGCTCAATAGCAAATAGGGAATGAGGGGGGAAAAGAAGGTTTCTGGTGCAAATGAGAAAAGCTGAATAATAGAGAGGGAAAGGGTTTCTTGTGTGCGGGAGAGAGTTCGCATCAATTAGTTTTAGCGGCCTTTCAAATTTTTACTTCCATTTCATCTCAACCATTTATAAAAAAAATGTTTAATCATTTATCATGGTTTTTAAATTATTTCAACAATAATTAATAATTTTTGTTAATTATTTAATTATTTTATCATTCTATTGTTTACTTATTTAACAACTTTATCGAAAATTTTATTTTATTATTTTATTAATTATTTAATTACATTTTAAAATTTTAATTATTTAATGATTTCTTCTAGTTATTTAATAAATTTTTAACTACAAATTTCTAGTGGTTTTCATTTAGTTGGTTCAATTTAATTCGGTTAGAACTAAGAATCTAACTAGCATTTCAATTTATCCATTTTTATGAACCAGATTGAACCGAACTAGATGTCATAATCGAACTGAATTTAATATAGTTTAGTTTAGTTTTTGGTTCGGTTTGGACCCACTTATATTGATATTTATAAGCTCATAAATAATATATTAATATTAATATGTATAATAATATATATCACTATATATAAACTTATAATATATAGTTTTTCTTTTTGCTTCAAGCGGCTACACAATAAGAGGTAGCACATGCCCCTATCCTAGTGGTAATGGAATTTGATCCCAGGTCTTTTCTACAATGGCTAGAGATCCTACCAACTAAGCCACCTTCAAACCAAGAATCAAATAAATCAAACGAAAATTGCTTATTTGCTTTAGTTTTCATTTCAGTAACCAAATTTTAATACCCCTAGCTTTCATTGCTTGTAGCATGACCTTTGCTATGGAGGAAAGTTAAATGGATTCCAGTTCCTGTGTAATAGAAGGCTTGGTGATCATATGGAGATTGGACCCTAAAGCTATAAGTGCTGTCATGCAATATATCTTCACTACCCAAAATGATGGGGGTCATGCACATTCAATAAAAAAACAAGTATGTGTAAAATGGAAGAACCCAAAATGAAAGTATATAAAAATCAACATTGATGCATCAATAAGAGAAAATGAGCTTGGCGTCATTAGGCTCCTGCTCAATTAACATGGCAAAAGCTTGGGCTGCTTTGAAAACTCATAAACTAGCTCCGTAGTTCAACAACAGAAGTACAGTTATTGAAGGAAATTCTCAGCTAGTCATCAACAACTTAAAAGATATTAAAGCCCTCTTTGGAACATCAAACCAATTCAGATTAAGTAAGGATGACAAATTTTTCCATTTCCTCGATCCTTGTGGGGATCCACCCTAAATGTGGTAGAGATGGGGATGATTTTACCCCCGTAGGGATGGGGAAAGTTTCATCCCCATTGGTGGAGATGGGGCGGGGGACAAGGACAGCACTCCCTATGGGGTCCCTGACCCTTGCCCCATGGGGATCCCTGCTATGTATAATTTCAAACCATAAATATTTAGATTTTTAATAAATTGGTTTAAGACCATGAGACCCAGAACTTGGGATTTATGTTGAGCATTCGTGTTTTTCTTATAAACTAGTAAATGAGTACGTGCATTGCATGTGACGCTTAGATAATAATAATAATAATAATAATAATAATAATAATAATAATAATAATAATAATATATCAGATATATGTTGAGATTTTTAAATTTATTCTATAATCTTTTATATTTTTATTTATTTTTAAAATTTTATTATTTAACTATGATACATGAACTGTGTCATTTAACATACACAAAAAATGGGTCTATTTTTATGTAAAATTTAAAATTTTTACTCCATTTTCATTATTAATAAAAACAATTCTCTTTTATATAATGTGATGAGTGTATAATATCAAGGATGGCTCTTTATATAAACTTTTCCTATTTTTCATAGCTTTTAGTATTTCTGTCTATTTTTAATTTTTTAATATTTAATTGTGATATCATGGTTTAATCTAGACTATTGAATTCTTGAACCATTATGTGAATGGAAAACATTTTCCTTTTCAAGACAATTTTACTTTTTGTATTCCATTTCTGCCATCAATAAAGAAATTCTTATTTATCACACTTATTTTCTTTAGTATGATGGCTAGCTATATAATATTAGAGATGTGCCAAATTTTCTACTAATATTTTTTGTATATCTATATTTTTTTAAATTTTATTATTCAATTATAACAGGATGGGTTGACCCTTTTGACTTAGACAATTGACCTATTTGGTTTTAAATCTTCTATTTCATTATATTATTAATAAAAGTATTTCTTGTTTATCACACTTATCTTTTTTTTATATGAATTAATATGTAATGTTAAAGATGTGTCTACATTTTTCTATTTTATGTATTTTCTATAATTTTTTATTATTTTCTATTTTCAGAAAAATATTATTTTACTATGACATCATCATGGGTTAATCCATTGATCTAAATGGTTGAACCATTGACCCACCACTTGAGGAAAATGGTCTCATTTATGGATTAGTTTTAAACATTCTATTCTATCTTTATCATTAATAAAAATATTTTTGTTTAATATGACAAATATATAATATTAAAGATGTGACTAAAAATTTTTAATTTTTTATTTATTTCTAAATTTTTAGTATTTAATAATGGTATCTTGGGACTCCGGATCTTCTACCCACAACAACCCTATCCACACATACCCACAAAACACTACCTCCGTGCATTGGGAACATCTCCCCGTGCATAATAACATGCAAGAGGATGAGATGTTCCCCATGTGTGGCTGCGATGTTATGTGAGTAGGTGTGGGTTGAGTTGTGTTGTGGGTAGGAAATCCAGATTCGTATCTTGGACTCACTTGTTTGACCCAAATGGTATAACTACTTATCTTTTTTTTTTGGTATTCAACTACTTATCTAACACCTAGAAAAACCAATTTCATTTTTAGTTGATTTTAAAATAGTATATTAATTATTAATATCGGTAATCTCCCTTTAACATTTATTTGAATACTAATACAAATATTAATACAGTTAAATATTTTCAAAACCCAATTTTACCCCTACAGCTACTTGTGTCAATTTCATTAAACAAAAACCTGCCATCAAAGAAATTCACTTTTTAGCAAGTAGTAAAAACTCGTTCACATTAGGATTCTGTTAGACCACTGCAAAATTTGATATTAAACTGAGTACGTACATAGTAATACTCAACCTGAGGCTATCACCATTTAAGTAATTGGACTCTCCAACATCTTGTCATTGCTACTAGATCACAATGGAAAACCAGGGCCAAGGCCGTTACAAACGAATACCCAACCAAACCCCAATGCCATTCAAGTTAATGGGAACTCTTCATCTTTCATTCAGCTTTAGTTTTTTGGTTTTTTATAAGCCATCAACTGACCCACTAACCACCATCAACTGACCCACTAACCACCAATGACTTTTCATTATCTTATCCAACTTCCAAATTGAATTGTTTAAGATTTCCAACTATAGCTTTAATCTAGTCTAAAATGGTTATTAATGGTTTTGAGATTAAGTAGGTGGCAGGAGATTTATCCCTTTTCTTCTCATAATAATTAAAGGCCATTGATTTCTAAGGTCTCCACTTTCTTACCCATAATTGCTAAGAAGTTGCATAGGTAAAGGTTGATTGAGGATCTCTAAAATGGGTTTTAGTTGCTCATAGACCTTGATAAGGGATTCATCACATTCGATAGTTTGGAGAGGAACTCTTCCCATTTGAGGTTGCAAGGATCGATAGATGACAAGCTACAAATCATGTTGAGGGAAGGAGATGTGGATGGCGATGGGGTTCTTAATCAGATGGAGTACTCTATCTTCATTTTCAGATTAAGATTAGATTTGATGGAATCATCTAAGATGTCGCTAGAAAACTCCAACAAGATCTAATGGATGTATATGCCTTTCAGTTCTCTTATTTTCCCCCTCTTTACATTGCTTTGTTTTGCTTTTCTTCATTTGTTCCTTTGACTGGTGCGGGCATTGAGAAGAGTAGAAAATAAAATACAGGAATAGAAAAAGAAAATATTATTTTATTGATGGAGCAACATTCTTTATAATATCTCTCACTCTTAAGTTTTATTCCATTCTGTTCTGCCCTACTTATACCTGTTCATGTGGGATTAAGGGAGCCCTGATTTGTTAGGATTTCAGCTATAAGTTATATTAGTCAAATGGGTGAAGTAGAGGAAGTGAAATTATAAAATGACACAATGAGTTTGTAAGAAATCTGAAGGTGAGAAAGTGAAGTGGTAAACCGATGAAAGGATGTTCCTTTGGCACAGGTTGGAAGGAGTACAAATGCAAATATGTGGAGTGCGAAACCTTGTATTTTGTATTATTTTATATATATTTGTACTATACATATTTGTATTTATACCATTAAATAGAATCCTAGCATTGATTTTGTAACTTGTAAGGTTATATTTATCTTTTAAAATTTTCGATTAGATATAATGCTAAATAGACTTGTTCATCAGCCAAGCAGGACCAGATTCGAGCTGGGCTTTGCTTCTTTACAAATAGAAATTCACTAGGCCCAAGCCTGAGCCTAGACCCACCGTCAGGCCTAGATCTTGAGCCCAAGGTCAGCCTTATATAAAGCCTGAAGCCTGGGCCCAAGCTCGAAGCCTGATTCGGTTTGCAGGAATAGGGGTTTGGAATCGAAATCGGAATGGGTTATTCCAATTCCAACTGTTTGGTTGGGCAGAATGGGCTATTCCGATTTCAACTATTCCCCCATTTGAGGGAATGACCATTCCTTGCCCCTCCCTTGGGAATGAAATCTCATTTTTGTTGATTCCAATTTTCATTCCCAATCTTATCTGAACCAAACAGATTACGGGAATAGATCATTCCAATTCCGATTCTAAACAATTTTGATTTTGATTCCAACTGCAAACCAAACAAACCCTAATTATATATTATTAACAATATAATATATTATATATTTAATATATAATACTTTTTTGCTATTAATTTTACTATTATATAATATATATTATATATTATTAAAACATATATCATATTTTTATCAGGTTAGTCTCGGGCCGGGCTTATTTGGAAAAGCCTGAGCCATAACAAAACTGATCTTGTCGACAAAAAGGTAGGTGCTGATCAAACTTAAGAGTTTAATGTATTAACATTTATGAATAATTTCCATTTCTGATTGGTTGCTTTCTTGGGCATATGCAAATTAATCCGGTTTGGTATATCATTCTCTTACTTTCTAAGCATATCTGAACTTATGCATTATTTGATCTCGTCCTATAACGGTGTCAAAGGTTGAAATTTCTTTATGTTGCATGGAACTTCAAAAAATGGGTGCTGTATACATGTCAGATACATAAATTTTAGTATAAATTCCATGTTGTCTACACCTTGCCCTACCAATGTCCTAGAAATGTCAATGTGACCAAGGAAATTTTGAATTAATGTTATTAACTTTTGGTACATCATACTAACAATGTCCTAGCAATCAAATAGGCAAGTTTCAGTAGAGTATACATTTTGTTTTTGTTAATGCCTTAAATATAGGATTTAATGAGGGAGAATTAATGTCTTAAATATAAGATTTAACTAGAGAAAAGGGGTATTTTAGTTAAAAAAATTTCAGGAGCCATATGAGTTATTCACACTTTTATAATAGTATGGATAGATAGATATAGGTATAGATATAGATTAATTGATGAATTTGTATTAATATTTTGATAGGACTGTAAATTGTAATTATTTTATTTTTAATATATTTAGAACGAGATAGATTTAAAAATAAAATGAATTTGACATCATAAAAAATAAGTGGGGAGTGGGGATCCCATGCAGATGGGGATGGGGATGGGAAAATTCCTATCCCCGTTGGTGGGAATGGGGATGGGAATGAAAATGGGCCTTTTCACGAGGATAGCGAATCCCTGCTCCATCTTTTAATTTAAGTCATGTTTTTACTAGTGGTAGGGTGTAGAGGTGTAAATCGAGCTAGGCCGCGGCACAAAGTTGGACCAGCCCGGCCTGGTACGGCATGACAGCCCACGGGTCGTGCCAAGCCCGACACGATGGTTCGTGCCGTGTTGGGCCGGGAGTTTGAGGTCCATGGGCCGGCACGGCATGGCACGACTATTTGTGCCATGCCGGCATGGCCCTCAACACGGTCCATCATGGGCCGGCACGGCATGGCCCATTGAGCCGGTAGTGGGCCGAGCACGGCCCATCTGAAAACTAGTCGTTGCCCCCCCGCCAACGGCTAGTTTCAACTTTTTAGGAACTATATAACAACTAGTTTAGGAGGGCTTTTTGGGTAAAGTTATAAATAACTTTATAATGACCAAAATACCCCACCCAATAACTAAATAACAACTAGCTTTTAGGGTATTTTGGGCAATTGAATTATGTTCAATTCCTATAAATAGCACTATCCTCCACCAATCTCATCACACCAATTCAACAATTGTCTTAATCTCTTCTCTCTCGTACTCATACATTCTCAATTCTCTGCAATCTGAGTAACTCTGATTGTTTGATTCTCCATTCTCCATTCTCCAATTCTCAAGTCTCAACTTTATTGAAGTTTCAACTTTCAACAAGAACAAGGCTTGCTCAACCAGCTCAAGTATCTCAATTTGGGAGGCTTGGACGTTGAAAGGCTTCAACTGTTGAAATCAAGTTGGGATTTTGAACTGACAATTCGGGTAAGTCCAATTAAATTAATTTTTATCTTTTTAGAATTAAAAAAATGGTCGGCTCTTTCGAAAATCGATTCCCTAACATGTTCACCATTAATGACATTCAATCACATCATGATAGTGTTAGCATTTATGCGATTGATATTGATAAAAGTGGAACTTTCACCCTTGGTACTGATACTAGGGGAAAAAGGAGGGCTTCTAAGTTGAGTAGCCCGGTTTGGAAAATTTTCGAAGTAAGGGGAAGGGAAAAAGGGCAGTTTGCCAAAAATGTAGGAAAGACTTTATTTATTGTAGCAAGGGTGGTACGGGTCATTTAAGCAAACATTTGCTCACACATGAGAAGAAAGAAGATGAAGGGAGAGAAACAACACAAATACAAATTGGGAGGGAGAATGGTTTTGGTACATTTAAATATTCACAAGAAAAAATGAGACAAGTATTAGCTAAGTATATTGTAAATGCAGAATAACCATTTATATTAGTTGAAGATCTAAACCATGAAAAATGGTTGTGTAATTCTGTAAACCCACAATATAAAAATGTTTCTGGGAATACTATTAGATCGGATGCTTTAAAATTTTTTTATTCATATAAAAAAATGATTTATTTGTTATCAAATCTTAATTCTAAAGTTGCAACTACTTCTGGTGTTTGGATATCTAAATTTAATATAAGTTATATTTGTGTTACCAGCCATTTCATTGACAAAATTTGGCTTTTAAATAAAAGAATTTTAAGTTTTACATGCTTATGGAATAGAAATTTGGCTTTGCATGCTTATGGATATTTTCTATTCGTTTTGATAATGCCAACAATAATGATTCTGCAATAAATATTTTAAAATCTAAATTAAGACCATGTTTAAATGATAAATTATTTCATATCAGATGTGCATGCCACATCACATCTTAAATTTATGTATTCAAGATGCCTTGAATATTATTTATACTCATATTTCTAAAATTAGAAATTGTATTATATATATTAAAAGTTCAGGGGCAAGAAAACAAGAGTTTAAATATTTATGTCAAAATTATGATTTAAAATATAAACATTTTATATTAGATGTAAAACATAGGTGGAATTCTACCTATGCTATGTTAGAAAGTTGTATTTCTCATAAACAAATTCTTATTGATTTTTATAATTAAAAAATGTCTAATGATATGATATTTGAGGAAGACTGGGAAATGGCAGTCTGTATAAGAGATTTTTTAAAAAATTTTTATGATGCAACTAATGAATTATCAAGAATTTATTATCCAACTAGTTGTAATTTACCTTATCAATTAATGATATTTAGTGATTGTTTTGCAAAATATAGAAATAATCCACAATTTCAATGTATTGTTGAAATAATGGAAAATAAATTTAAAAAACATTGGGAGAACATTTCTCCCCTTTATTGTTTAGCTACAATATTAGACCCTAGGATTAGGAAAGATGGTTTAGATATTTTACTTGAATCATATTGTAAAAATATGAATAGAAATAGGAAATAAAAAAGAAGAAATTAATAATTTGTTATTTGAAATGTACAGTTTATATGAATTTGAAGTTGTAGGAAATATTCCTACAACTTGTACAGCATCTTCTACTTCTGATCTTGAACCCAATAGTAGAAGAGAAAAACATTTTTATTTAATAAGTAGAAGGTAGAAAATCTAGTAGTTCTACAACAAGTTCATTTACTGAACTTAATTTTATTTACAAGCAAATTTTTCTAATTTAGGTGAGGGAACAAATAATTTTAATATTTTAGCCTAGTGGAGTGAACATTCGAAAAATTATCCAGTTTTTGCCGCCATGGCATGTGATCTACTAACCCCTCTGGTGTTTATAATTCCATCGGAGTCTTGTTTTAATGCATGTACCAGGGTGCTGGATGACAAGAGAAACTACATGAACAATAGAAGTATAGAGATGTGCATCTGCTTCAAGGATTTGCTAGACGTAGAAGATAGATTAAAAAACAAAGGATGACATGATACTACACTGGATATTTCACCTGAAGCAAATGATGAAAGTCATGATTCATGAAGTTGACTAGTTGTATAAAATTTTTTATTTTTTCAACTTATTGTAATTTTTTAATTTATTTGATATATTTTTTTAAATTTTTTAACAATATAATTTTGTATTTTCAATTTGTAACTATATTGTATTTTTTATATTTTATTAATTTATTCCATTTTCATATTTCATTCATCCAAGTATCCAATGATCCAATCATTGTATTTGTAATTTGTATCATTCAAATTTAAATGAAATAAAATTCCTATTTTTCTTCCAATTTGTTATTTCACCATTCTTATTTCAATTTGGTTAAGTATTTTTTTTTTCATTTATGTGTTAGTAACTAGATTTCTCATTTCTTAAATTTTCAAATAGTTCCCAAAGTTCAAAGGAAAGTTAAATATTTTAGTTTTACACTTTTACTTAGAAAAGAAATTAAAATTTTCAAAAAAACAAAAAAAAATCAAAGAAAAAAAAACAGTCTAGCCTAGTTTGGCATAGGCCCAAGGCCTGCCATGTGGCCCAGCCTGGCACGACATGAGCCCGCACGGGCCTAGGCCATGGGCCATGCCATGCCGACCCCCAAAATTTTCACTAGGGAGGGCGGCACGACCCGTGACGGCCAACAAACCAGCACGACACGGCCTGGACTTTGCGTGAGCCACCCACGGGTCATGCCATGCCGGCCCGGCATGACCCACATTACACCTCTAGTAGGGTGGCAATTGCCACACCACCACCCAATAATAATAATAATAATAATAATAATAATAATAATAATAATAATAATAATCAAAGAACGTTTTTTGTCTGGATGTCCAATAGATCGGGGTCCACATGACTACATGCCTCATGTCATGAATTTAGGTTGTTGAAACCATGGTTTTCAAAACCGGACCGGACCGGATGGTCAAACCGAAAAAACTAGTAATTGGTCAGCCCCTCGGGTCCAGTTTTACTAAAAATCAGAATTTGGTAAAAAACGTTGAAAAGGTCAAAAACATTGACCCAGGTGGTCGGACCACTAAACCGTTCGACCCGGGTAGAGGTTCATGAGTTAGTTTTTTTTATTTTTAATGTTTTAAATAAAAAAACAAAAAATAAAATTCCTATTATATCCCAACCCGGTTTGAATCTCTTATTCCCTTTAGCTTTAGGGTTAGAATTCTAACCCTTCCCGAGTTCCATCCTCAGTCCTCTCAACCCTCACACCCTACCGACCGGTCACTTGCGGCGGCTATCACCTCCGGCATCTGACGGTGATGACACACACCGACGAACACCGGCAAGCTTTCAGCGGCGAAAAGAGTCACCCTCACTAGCACTTGCAGCGGTGTCCGACGATGAAAAAATTCACCAGCACTTGCAGTGGCGGACGGCTAGCTTGCAGCGACACTCGGTACTCAGTATTGGGCATTGGCGAGCAAGCCCACTATCAACTTCTTGGAGAAGCACTTGTAGGCTTGCCGCGGCAACTTGCCTGCAACCAAGCCCGACTGCCCGAGCCCACTAGGGAACTTGATTAGGCAACTTCTTGAACTTGTTTGTAGAGCCTGCAAGTCTCTTTAACTGTTTGATACATTTACTTAGGCTTTCCTCTCACGCTCCACCTGATTGTGCTTTCCTAACTTTTTGGTGGTCTAATTCAGTTGTTTTAAGGACAATTATTAGCCAAGTTGTTGGGGAATCTCAAATATTAATTTGTGCTGATCCCCAAATTGAAGCTAATGGTGGTAAAATGGGAAACGAAAAGAAATCTTCCCCATTAAAATGGAATGAAAGTTGTCTGAACAAGAACAAGAAAGAGAAGTTTGTTTTTTCTAATGATTTTGATGACTGGGAGGATCCGTAGACATTTGTAACTGTACTAGAAAAGGTTGAACCGCAGATTTTCTCCCGAATAATTGAATCTGTGTGGTGGCAAGTCAATTCCAAGTGTTTTCCACCTCTCCCCTAATTTAACGTTTCAGATTTTTCTAGATTAAGCATCCTGAATTACTGCTAGCTTTCTGACCTAGCTTTTTGTTTGTTTCTCCAGACTCTAACACCATATATGCAATCTGCCACTGGGATAGCAAATGATAAAGTAATGGCATCAAACTCAAGGAGCTTGGGTGACCAAGAATAGGGGAACTTTTCTTTACACCTTTGGAAAGAAGCTTTCAGGGATGCTTGTGAAATGCTTTGCCCTATTCGAGCTGGAGGCCATGAGTGTGGTTGTTTGCCTGTGCTGGCTAGACTGGTAGTCTATATTTTCATTATCTGTTACTAATGCACTTGCACCAATTAAGTGCCCCAACTGCCATTTGTAATTGGCCTTTATTGTCCGGTGCTAATCTAGGTGCATAAGCATTAAGCATTGTATGGATTGACCATTGCATGGATGTTGTTAAGTGATAGTTTAAGCATGGACCCTTTTACATGTAGAGTGAACATGGAATTCCTTTATAAGTAGCCCCTTTTTTTATATGTTTCTAGAACTCACTTCCTATATCATACTCAGGTATCAGTCTTTCTGCAATTCTATTCTAGTAGCTGTTCTCCTTCGCCCTATCGATTATATAGTCAGGTCTAAGTTCTAAACATGACATGGAAATATTTTTTTCTCGATATCCAGGTGATGGAGCAATGCATGAATAGATTAGATGTGGCCATGTTTAATGCTATTCTTCGTGAATTAGCTGATGAGATTCCAACAGATCCTGTCTCTGACCCCATTAGTGATTCCAAAATTCTTCCTATCCCAGCAGGAAAATCAAGATTTGGTAATGGTGCACAACTGAAAGACGCTGTAAGTAATTCACATGTTGCACAAGTTCATGTTCTATGACTGAACATTACATATTCTTGCTTACATATTTTTTCTACATCTTTTGGAAATTTTTCTATATTTTTTGGAAAATTTTCTGTATTTTTTGGAATTTTTCTGTATTTTTTTATATTTAGATATTTTTATTTTTTTCATATGTTGTTCTTTTTCCTGTATTTTTCTGTGTATTTCATTTAAATTTCTATGATATTTTTTATTATATATAAATACTTTTTTGTTTTTTATTTATTTATAACGTCATGGGTCAAACCGTTCAACCCGGACGGCTGAACCGCCGAACCGGAAAATGGTGCCTAGAACGGTTCTGCTTCCGGGTCGGTTTTAAAAACCATGATGAAACGCTGAGGTCCTTCTCTTGGTGGCAATAATTATAAAGCAAGCTTTTTAAAACCGGATCAGATAAGGAACCATTCTGGATCCGGTTTTCAGGTCAAATGCTCTGGCGATCTGGTTCAAATGGATGGTCCTCTCCGGCAAAAAATTTAAAAAACACAAAAGATAGCCAAAAACTGTTTCTGAGTTGAACAGTTTGACTGTTTGGGTCAACGATTTACTGACTAAATCAACGGTTGTTAACCAAAAAATGATTTTAGAATAAAACCGAACTAGTAAATTGACCGTTCCCAGCTTTTCCAATCCAACCATCCGGTTCGGTCCAGTTTTGAAAACACTATTATGAAGAATAAAGAAAGGTCGTCTTTTTCGTTCTGCTCAGCTTGTCCAATCTGTTGAGTTGTGCCTTTTCGGTTTACTTCATGACCCAGTCAATATATTGTTTATAGTCCAAACCAAATATCATGTTATGTGGTTGGGCATTTTCTTTCGATTCTTGCGAATGAAGATAGAGCAAGTTTTAATTTTAAGAGCGTGAGAACTTACGTATATTGACGACTTGACGTTATGGTGTTTTCTGTTTGTGGTTGTTCAACTATTGTTTTCTTCGTTTCAATCTTTTTAAGAAGGATTTCTACTCCTCCATTACTATACTATAGGCTAAAGGCCAAATCATGTCTTTCTCTTTTCTTCCTTCTCATATTTCTGTTTGACTTGGTTATTTTGTGCCATTTAAATCTATGTTTCTGTGTTTTAATTTCGGCAACACAATCTAATAAAGTGAGCTTGTCCAATCCGTTTAAGAGGGTTTTAGCCATGGTTTTTAAAATCGACCCGGAGACCTAGCAGGTCAGGGGTCCAGTTATCGGGTCGAATGGTTTGATCGTTTGAACCGAACAGTCGGCCCATTCTAATAAAAAAATGTAAAAATTAAAAAAAAAATGAAAACCAATCAAAACCGTTCGAACCGAATAGTTGGCCGTTCTAATAAAAAAATAAAAAAAATAAAAAAAAATGAAAACCGATCAAAACAGATTGAATGGTTAACCACCCGAGTCAGTGGTTTGCTGACCAAAATCAACGGTTTTTATGAAAAATCTGGTTTTGGAGAAAACCGGAACCAATCACCTGTTAGGTTCCCGATTTTTCCAGTCCGACCGTCCGGTCTGATCCGGTTTTGAAAACCATGGTTTTAACACAACGGCTTCTGACATTAAAAGATAGGCTCTATACGGAAAGTTAGAAGTTATTTTTGGTGAAAACCCTGGAAAGAAAGCCACCATACATTTCAATTCAGTTGATAAAGTAATAAATCAACTTTCCAATGAAACTAAGGGCTTGTTTGTTTGTTCTGAAATCTAACATCTAAAAGTGTAATAATTACATTAAGAGGTATATTGATATTGGTGAATTTTTCTTTCCAATTCGAATGCATAGAATGTTCTTCTGAATTTTGAAACTTATCAAATATCCATTTTGACCTCATATAAGAGAGTTTTTGTTTATCTTTTCGGGGTTATCATTGGAAAACAAAAAGTTGTATGATTGCACTTTAAGAAATTCCTCTTAAGAGATAAGAGTTAAGAGGAAACAAATTTAGAAACGTGTTGAATGGTTTTACAGTTTACCAAGGTTTGGGTTTGAAAATTTTGATTTCCATCAAAACACTCTTTTTCTTTTAAAAAAGGGTAAAATACAAAAACCTCCCCTAAAGTTTCTAACAATCATAAAACCTTCCCTATAGTTTTACTTTAGCAAAAACCTCCCCTCTATTTTTGAAAAATTCAACAAATACCTCCCTTCCGTCAATGACCAGGACGGAAAACGTTAAAGAGATGATCATTTTTTTCAAAATGCCTATTTTACCCTTTTATGAATTAATGTGCATCTGTTTTTACTAAAATAGCCCTACACTCTCCTCCAACCTTCCCTCTTCTTTAATTTCCTTTTGATTCTCTCTCTCTCTCTCTAAGGCCACAGCTTCTGCTTCTCTACTCCTTGCCCTTAGAGAACATTGTCACCGACACTGTCACCGCGGCGAGGTTGCAATAGACGTGATAGCCCTTCCCTCTACGTACAGATCAGAGCCTAGCCCAATTGTTGTCGCCCATCACTTCCTCTTCTCGTGTGCCCCAACTCCCCTCTTGGCTCATCTGGGGAGCGGTGTCAAGGGAATGGTGGGCTTCGGTCAMAACCAAATTGGGTTACTGTCGCAGCTTGCAGCAGCATTTAATTTCGATCGGAAGTTTGCTATCTATTTTCCATCGTCAAACGCATCGGATAGAGTTGTTTTCTTCGGCAATGGGCCTTATACAGTGGTTCCAGGCATCGACCTGACCTGTAAGAGACACTTTAGTTGGAGAAGAATCTTGTATAATTGGATGTGGGTGCTTCGAGACTGGGGTTTAGTTCTTCGCTCTTGACCACACAAACGACGTGCTCCAATTTCAACCTCCATCTGATTCTCAGAGGCTCCTCATAGTTTTTTTTCTCTCTCTTTGATTTATTAGGATTTGTATTAACAATCTTGCACTATTTTTTTGGACTAACCACGTGAATTTTAATTTACAAATGTGTGAATGAAATTCTACTTTTTCCATCAAAGGAGATGGATGGGTTTGATAATTCAGAGGCACATTCCCAAATAACAGTATTACACGGAAAAATCTAGGAAATTCATTTTTAATCAGATATTTGAACCTCAACTAGAAACAACGAGAAAGGTAATCGGAAAACTCACTCCGTTCTGCTTGCAATAGTCGACATCCGTCCAGCAGTTCTCCCCTTTGACGACATTGGCAGGCCAGTACCAGCTTGGTATGATGGCGGAGATCAGTGACGTTACCACCACTCGTCTCACCCCACACTCCACCGCTTTCAGCACATTAATTGTCCCTTTGATCGCTAGACCCAAAAGCTCTCTCAATTAATTAAATAAAATTAATTTCCATCTGTTCTGCCTCAAGGCCATCGAGAATGGACCTCAGGGTCTTCAACTTTATCCACAATGCAGGGGAAGCAAGGTGGAATACGCTGATGGTTCCATTAATCGCGGCCACAAAGAGAATCGTAGTAGAGGAGATCGATCTGGAAGAGGTGGAGACAGGACTCTTCTCCTTGTATAATCGACGTGCCATTATCTTTTGAATTTGATAGTGGTCATCTAGATAGAACCAAATTGGTCGAGCAGGACTGCCAACTAAACAAAGGGTGTTCAGCAGCCTTGTTCGACCATGGAACCAGGTCAAAATCTGGATGGTTGATCTTAGCTCTACAACCAGCTAGCCAGAGCCCCGACTACCCCCAAAAGAAGCAGTAAAAGACTGAGAAAGGAGAAAGGGTTATTTTAGTAAAAATTGGAAAGGTTGAAGGGGGAGGAAGAAGATGAACAGTGTTCGAGTTGCTAAGACAATGCTATTTTAGTAAAACAGATGTATGTTAATTCATAAAATGGTAAAATAAGTATTTTGAAAAAATTATCATCTCTTTAACATTTTTCGTCTTGGTCATTGACGAAAGGGAAGCATTTATTGAATTTTTCAAAAATAGAGGAGAGATTTTTGCTAAAGTGAAACTATAGGAGAAGTTTTTTTGATTGTGAGAAACTTCAAAGGAGGTTTCTGTATTTTACCCTTTAAAAAAATAGGAAAAGTTAGGTGGCAGAACTCAGCCTGGTCAAATCCAGGATGTGGATTTCAAAGTTTTGTCCAAATTCTTTACCTTTCCGGATTCTAACGTACGTTTACACGAGAGAACTGTGGCCATCAATGTCAGGCTCTTCCAATGTGTCTTGATAGTTTGATGTAAATGGAAGTTAGGATTGTTGGGTGAGTTTGGAGGATGCATGCTGCCTCAAGAGAGATTCCACTAGGTTTCTGTTCCACCAACCATTTGCATGGGTAACCATGGGTCTTGAAAAGGCAAAAATATATTTTCCATTTTTAATGAGCCAGATGAGTTTGGGTTTAATTTTCCCTCTCAGCTTCAAGGTCTGCTTCCACCAATAAGACGCCCCTGCCTGTTGCCTTTGCTCTCCAGATGCTTTTGTTGTGATAATATTTTGCTTGAATGACCTGAGCCCACAGAGGGTTATTTTTGGTGAGAAGCCTCCAGAATTGTTTGGCAAATAGTGCTTGGTTCATTTCTTGCAATTTGTGCAGTTCCGAGTGGACAAAAATGCTTGGGTAAGTGATATCCATCTCTTATGTGGACAAAAATGCCCCTTATAATAATGGATTTTTATGGATAAAATGGTTATTTCATTATTTACATGGGAAATAAAAGAACATGAGTAACTGCACTTACCCGAGTAACTCTTTCCTAAAAAACACTTACCTGGGTAAGTGCATTTACCCGGGTAAGTAACTTACCGAAAAGCGAACGGAGCCTATGAAGAAAGTGGTAGGGACTGGGATCCCCTCACGGATGGGGAGAATCTTGTCCCCATGGGCAGAGATAGGAAAGGAGATTTTCATGGGATGCCATCCCCATTCAGCCCTATTGCCATTCCTAAGCTTTGATGATGATGATGAATTATAGGGTTTGAGAGGAAAAGAACAAATATATAAGTGGAACTTTAATTTTCAATTAGACGCATCCAAAGCCAATTGGAATAAAACTAATTCATTTTAATTAATTTTTTTATAGAATTTGATGATATATGTTTATCTTTATAATGTAAGTGGAGTTTTCACATTTACCAAAAAAAAGACAAATAGTATTCATAATGTGCAAATAAACATAATCTTATTTTAGAGTGATGATTTAATGAATGCAATCTCATCAAGAATCACTTATCATTAGCTTAAAATTTCAATACACATGCTAAACAATCATTTTTATTAGCTGAGGATAGTAAACTTAAAAAAATTTTTACATAATTTTGTAAATCCTCAATTTAAAAATTTTTCTAGAAATACTATTAGAGTAGATGCTTTGAAAAATTTTTATTCATGTAAACAAAAATTTAATTTCTAGTTTATCAAATCTTAATTCTAGAGTTGCAATTATTTTTGATATTTGAACCTCTAAATTTAATATAAATTATATTTGGGTTGCTAGTCATTTTATTGATGAAAATTGGCTTTTACAAACAAGAATTTTAAGTTTTACTAGGCTTGAGAGGCCACATACTGGCCCGGCTATTGCTACAAGTATTTTAAATACTTTACATTCTTATGGAATTGACAATAAACTTTTTTTCTATTAGTTTTGATAATGCTAGTAATAATGATTCAGCAATAAAATATTTTAAGAACTCAATTCAAGCCATTTTTAAATGGTAAATTATTTCATATTAGATGTGCATGCCACATCTTAAACTTATGTATTCAAGATGCTTTAAATATTATTTCTCATCATATTTTTAAAACTAAAAATTGTATTATATATATTAAAAGTTCTGGAGCAAAAAAAATCTGAAATGTATAAATTATATGAATCTCAAATGATAGAGCATAAAAAATCTGCAAATTGTACAAGTACAACTTCCACTTCTAAAACAACTAGTTCTAGTAGTGGAAAAGACAGTTTGGTCTCTAATAAGTAGGAGGTAGAAATCTGTTGTCACTTCATCAGCAAGTTCATTTACTGAACTTAATTTTTATTTACAAACAAATATTTTTTAGTTTAAGTGATTCCTTCAACTCAGAGAGAATGAATAATTTTAATATTTTAGCTTGGTGGCCCAGGCCAAGGCCCAATCCATAACCATCCCAACATGGCCCAGGCCTACAACATGGCCTATAGACTGCTTGGCCCAAGCCTGCGGCCCGGCATGGGCTCGTACAAGCTTGGGCCATGGACCATACTGTGCCGACCCCCCAACTTATCCCAGGGGAGGGAAGGATGACCCAGTTTACACCTCTAGACAAAATCATAGAACTAGAACCGATATAACCAGTTTGGTTTGGTTTGGTTTGATAGAACTAATCCATTGACAACCCTAAATATATATAATCTGCTATTCAAGAAAACTAGTGCAAGGGCATATGCCATGCATTTTTGCAAGTAGAGGGGGCCTAGAGTTTTTTCCACTTTTTTTTATGATGACAAAGGCAAATTAACCATCAATATTGCTTAGATTACAATCATTTGTTAAAGCTAAACTCAAGAAGTTTGGAGAGATAGACCAAGTGTGATGGAGGCCCATCACAAGGCCCACATCACCTTGGGGGCGGCAGCTCCTAAGATAAGGATAATTCAAAGGATAATCCAAGAAAGAAATAATTCAAGAAGTCCAAGATCCAAGACAACTCAAGAATTCAAGATCCATCAAGAATTCAAGAATTCAAGATAATCAAGAATTCCAGAAATCAAGATAATCCAAGACTTCCAAGATTCATCCAAAAAGATCAGACGATGGAGATCCAGCCAGAGAGTTCGATCTTATCAAGACCAAGATCAAGAAGAATTCGATCCTATCCAGATTAGATGTTTTGATATCTATCTTAGTTGTTCTTTCCTAGTTATTCTATAATTTCCAGATATACTATAAATATTGCTTTTTCCAAGTTAATAGACACTTCAGATTTTCTCTTCAATTCTCGCCACCTTTTCTCTCTCCTCTAGAGATTTCTTTCTTTCTTGCTTCGCTAGAAGCTTGGTTCGCCCAGTGCTTGCATAGCTAGCCCGGTTTATTGCTTCCACGCTGCGTCAGGTGGTATCAAAGCAGGGAGTTCGCCCAGTCAAATGGCCAACCAAGACGGTAGCAGTCGCAACCCACCCCGTGACGGAGATCAGGGGTTCCCAGCTGTTTGGAGAGCAATCGAAGAGCAGCGCACGGTCACACGTAACATCGAACAGCAGTTGGCAGAGATGACTGAATAACTGTGAACCTTGTTACAGGAGGTTGTTCCATGAAACCCAGAGAATCCACATCCAATCGAAGGAGACGACCACGACAGACCACCCGTCAATGCTGCGTTCCGACGTCTAGTTCTTGACGACGACAGTGATGATGAGTTAGAATTCGGTGGTGCTCCAATTCTTCCCGGCAATGATAGAAACGGCAGAAATTGGCACAATCAAGGTAATTTCCATCCCCGTAGGAATAATGATGAATTTAAACTCAAGGTAGATATTCCTACTTTTAGTGGAGATCTTGGCATAGAGGGACTTCTAGATTGGATCACARAAGTTGATCGTTTCTTTGAGTACATGGAGATACCAGAGGAACGAAGGGTAAAATTGGTAGCTTTCCAATTAAAGGGAGGCGCAACTGTTTGGTGGGAACGCATGAGAGAGACCCGGATCAGAGAAGGAAGGGGTCCTGTTTGAACCTGGAGGTGCATGAAACAACTTATAAGAGGTATATTTTTACCCCCAGATTATGAACAATACATGTTTGAATCTTACCAACGGTGTGCGCAGGTTCCCGTAGTGTTAATGAATATACATCTGAATTTTTGAAATTAGCTTAAAGAACTCAATTATCTGAAAGTGATAACCAGCAGGCAGCCCATTATCTGAGCGGGTTGAGACCGTCCATCAGAGATAAAATTGGTGTACAGATGGTTCTTAGTGTGTAGGAAGCAAGGAACCTAGCCTTGAAAGCAGAATTGATGTTCCAAGACAAGGCACGTAGTGATTATTATCACTAGTACAGCAGGAGCGACAACAGGCCAGCAACTATCGACAAGAACAAATCAGTCCCGACAGTTCAGCCTTCTCACCCGACAAGTACAGCTAACGCCGGTAAGGTTACCACAGAAGGACATACTCGAGGTAACCCTTCCAACCCTTCCAAACCTAGTAATCCCTATGCAAAGCCTGCTCCTATTAAATGTTTTAAATGTAATGAGGTTGGACATAGGTCCAATGATTGTCCCAGGAGGAAGGCAGTTAATATGGTAGAAAGGGAGGAGGAAGACGATGTGGAGGAGGAAGTATACTGTGGGCCTGATGGGAAAGATGAAGAGGGTCCATACGAACATGAAGTGTATACTTGTGTTGTGAGAAAATTAATGTTGTCCCAGAAAAATCAAAATACCTCTCAAAGGCACAGATTGTTCCGTACTAGATGTACTGTCAAGGGTAAATTATTTGATTTAATTATTGATAGTGACAGTCAAGAAAACATTATTTGCAGGGATGTCATACAAAAATGACAATTATTTCCTGAAAAACATCCAAACCCATACACAATTGGGTGGATTAAGGAAGGAAGCGGCATACGAGTGGAGGAACGCTGCAAGGTACCATTTTCTATTGGTAAGTACAATGATGAAGTATATTGTGATATTGTAGACATGGATGCTTGCCATATTTTGTTGGGTAGGCCTTGGCAATTTGATATAGATGCAAGGCACATGGGTAGGAAGAATACCTACCAACTTGAAAAGGAAGGTATACGTTACACCTTGTTACCCATGGCTGAAAAGAATATTCCCAAGGCCCCAAAAGCAAATGAGAAAAATTTTCTTACTATTACCCATCATCATGCTGAATTTATGAAAGAATCTAAGGATACCCATGAGGTACATTTGTTAGTAGTAAAGGGAGAACATATGAATGAGATCCTAAAGGAAAATAAAATTCCAATGGAAGTGCAAGGACTACTAGATGAATTCCATGATGTAGTTCCAAATGAATTACCAAATGAACTCCCTCCCATGAGAGATGTACAACATCATATTAACTTTGTTCCAGGTGCTAGTCTACCTAACCTCCCACATTACAGGATGAGTCCCAAGGAGAATGAAATTTTACGGGAGAAGGTAGAAGAATTATTGAAAAAGGGACACATTCAAGTCAATATGACTCTTTGTGTAGTACCAGCTTTGCTAACACCCAAGAAGGATGGCAGCTGGAGGATGTATGTCGACAACAGGGCTATCAACAAAATTACTATTGGCTACAAAATCCCATTCCTAGGTTGGATGACATGTTAGATCAGCTTAATGGGGCTGTGGTTTTCTCAAAAATCGATATCAGGAGTGGATACCATCAGATCAGTATCCGCCCCGGAGATGAGTGGAAGACAGCATTCAGGACTAGAGATGGCCTGTTCGAATGGTTAGTCATGCCCTTTGGACTAACCAACGCACCCAACACATTCATGAAGCTGATGAACCAGGTGCTGCGTCCCTTTACTGGTAAATTTGTTGTGGTATATTTTGATGATATTTTAATTTACAGCAAATCTATCACTGAGCATATGGGACAAATTAGGGAGGTCCTAAAAGCATTGAGGGAAAATAAATTATATGCTAATATGAAGAAATGCACTTTTATGAGTGATAACTTATTATTCCTGAGATTCATTGTGAGCAAGGAAGGAATTAAAGTAGATGAAGAAAAAGTGAAAGCCATTAGGGAGTGGTTGAGCCCATCAAATGTCACAGATGTGAGACGCTTCCATGGGTTAGCAACTTTCTACAGGCGATTTATTAAACACTTTAGCAGTATTGTAGCTCCCATCACTGAATGTTTGAAAAAGGGAAATTTTCAATGGGGGGAAGAACAAGAGCAAAGTTTTGTTCTCATAAAAGAAAAGTTATGTACTGCTCATGTCCTTGCTTTACCAAATTTTGATAAACTGTTTGAAGTTGAATGTGATGCCAGTGGAGTTGGCATAGGGGCTGTATTGTCCCAAGAAAAGAGACCAATTGCTTTCTTCAGCGAAAAATTATGTGAAGCTAGGAGAAAGTGGTTCACTTATGACAAAGAGTTCTATGCTGTGGTAAGAGCCTTGAAAACATGGGAACACTATTTAATTGCAAAGGAATTTGTTCTTTACACTGACCACCAGGCCCTAAAATATCTCAGTGGGCAAAAACAATTAAGGAGTGATTTGCATGCTAGATGGTTTGTTTTCCTTGACAAATTCCCATACAAATTTGTGTACAAGGTTGGACAACAGAATAAAGTGGCTGATGCCCTTAACAAAAGAGTAGCCCTCTTCAAGACCCTCAGTATTGAGATTGTGGGTTTTGAGTGCCTAAAAGACCTATACGCCCAAGATGAGGACTTCCAACATGTGTGGGAGAAATGTGTGAATCGACAGCCAGTAGATGATGTCTACATTCATGATGGGTTCCTTATGAAAGGGGAACATCTGTGCATCCCTTGTACCTCCTTCCGTTAGAAGATCATCAGGGATCTGCATAGGGGTGGGCTAGCAGGACACCTGGGAAGGGATAAGACAGTTGAAGCAGTTAAAGGGCGTTATTACTGGTCGAAATTATGGAGGGATGTGTCCACCATTGTGAGTAAATGCTATATTTGCCAGACAGCTAAGGGGCAAACCCAAAATACTGGTCTCTACATGCCCCTACCCGTTCCTACTGCTATTTGGGAAGACCTGTCCATGGATTTTGTGCTAGGCCTACTAAAGACCCAAAGGAACATGGACTCCGTCTTCGTGGTAGTTGACAGGTTCTCTAAAATGGTTCACTTCCTCCCATGCAAGAAAATAGCAGATGCATCAGCAACAGCAAAATTATTTTTTAGGGAGATTGTCCGTATACATGGGGTACCCAAGACTATTACATCAGATCAAGACACAAGGTTCCTAAGCCACTTTTGGATGACCCTATGGAGGTTATTTGATTCTTCACTAAATTTCAGCAGCACAGCTCATCCGCAGACAGACTGACAAACCAAGGTGGTGAACTGGACCCTTGTTAACTTGATTCGCAGTATATGTCGGGAGAGACCAAAACAATGGGATTTCGCCATCGCACAGGCTGAGTTCGCCTATAATAATGCAGTACACAGTTCTACAGGCATATCTCCATTCTCCATTGTCTACATGAAAGATCCAAATCATACACTGGACCTAGTAAAATTACCCAGAGTACCCGGTGTCAGTGCCTCCGCAGAACAGATGGCTAACCAGATCCAATCCGTCCAAGAAGCCGTGAAGAAGAAACAAGAGCAAACCAACGCCAAGTACAAATTGGCAACAGACAAGCATCGTCGGCCCCAAGTATTTGACATCGGTGACGAAATTATGATATTCTTGAGGAAGGAGAGGATTCCCATGGGAAAATACAACAAGTTGCAGCCTTGGAAGTACGGTCCATACAAGATCGTGAAGAAAATCAACGACAATGCCTATGTAATGGACCTACCAGACCTTCTGGGTATCTCTAAGACCTTTAATGTTGCAGACCTTCATAGCTACCTGCTAGAAATGACCCTTGCATATCCTAGTCACGACTCGGGGTCGAGTTCTTTCCAAGTGGGGGAGAATGATGGAGGCCCATCACAAGGCCCACATCACCTTGGGGGCGGCAGCTCCTAGGATAAGGATAATTCAAAGGAAAATCCAAGAAAGGGTAATCCAAGAAAGAGATAATTCAAGAAGTCCAAGATCCAAGGCAACTCAAGAATTCAAGATCCATCAAGAATTCAAGAATTCAAGATAATCAAGAATTCCAGAAATCAAGATAATCCAAGACTTCCAAGATTCATCCAAGAAGATCAAACGGTGGAGATCTAGCCAGAGAGTTCGATCCTATCAAGACCAAGATCAAGAAGAATTCGATCCTATCCAGATTAGATGTTTTGATATCTATCTTAGTTGTTATCTCCTAGTTATTCTATAATTTCCAGATGTACTATAAATATTGTTTTTTCCAAGTTAATAGACACTTCAGATTTTCTCTTCAATTCTCGCCACCTTTTCTCTCTCCTCTAGAGATTTCTTTCTTTCTTGCTTCGCTAGAAGCTTGGTTCGCCCGGTGCTTGCATAGCCAGCCCGGTTTATTGCTTCCACGCTGCGTCAAAGTGTGTACTGACAACAAAGAGAGGGCCTTCTTGGCCAATAAATGGGCAACATGGTTGCAAGACCTCTTGATAAATCTTACTAAGCAATGAGGGATTCGGTTCATAAGTACCCAACAATCAACAACATACTGTTTGAAACGCCAAGGAGTATCTGTAGAGATCTCCAACAGGGAATTAATCACTAGAAGCACATCTCCCTCAAAGATGACATGATGTTAAACTGTAGATCTACTACCAATTTCAAAGTTTCAAACAAAGCTAGAGCTTCAGATTCCACTACAGAAGACACAGGAAGAACCACTGGTCTTGCTAAGATAAAGGATCCATTATGATTTCTGACTATGATTGCACCCCCTGATTTTGTAAAAGACGTCACTCCATCAAAGTTTATTTTGAGAAAATGCCTCGGAGGAGTTTGCCATTGAGGGGTTCCAGGAGTATCGACATTCGTTAAAGAAGTTCCACTAGAATTTTCAGATGAAAGAGAAATCCCTAACAGATCTTCTATTTGGGCATGAATTTTTTTACAACAAAATTGATGTCGAAAGTTTCATTTCTGAGTATCAGGTTGCATCTTGCCTTCCTCACTTGCCACATCACCACCGCCCACTTTGGTAGAAACATGATCATTTGAACTTGGATCCTCCATTTCATGCCAGTAGATAAACCATTCAAAAATGGACCATTTTTGGTGACTTGTTGTTCTTGAATTGAGAGAAGATCTGAACCAAATCATCTGAACTAGGGGACAATATAGGAGTAAATGGTCCATATTTTCCTCTTGTTGATCATAGATACAAGAAGTTGAATCTATGTGAATACCATTTCTAGATAGATCCTGTTTTAGTGGTAAAGAGTGTGTTAGGCATCTCCAAATGAACAGATGAACTCGAGTTAGAAGATGTAGGATCTTCATTTAAGAGCTAGAGGTGAACTGACCTTGTTGAGAAGTTACCATCATCCGTGGATTTCTAGATTAGGATATCCTCTATGGAGTTCCCAAATTTTGGTGGAGTACGGATTATCCCCCGGGCTAACTGAGGAGGAAAGCTAGTTGTAACCATGGTGAAATTCCAACTTTTTGTCATTGGGTTGATGAGGGAAGGCACCTTACCATTGATTTCACTTGCCACTTCTTGGAGATACTTTGGAGACCAACCTTCAATCCAAGGATTATCTCAGATGTTAACTTTCCATCCATCCCCAATAGTCCATTTGATATTTTGCAATAGAAGAGATCTACAATGTAGTATTGAACCCCACACTCCTGAAGGATTACCAGATTTCTTGATAGTCCAGAACAATTTGTTCTGCCTTAGGTATTTTGCTGAAAGAACCTTGACCAATAGGCTCTCTTGTTCATTGAGGAGCGCCAAATAAGCTTCATTTGCATGACTCTAGTAAACTTCCCTTGTCTTTTGGTTTCATAATGAGTTCCCATTTTCTCATGTAAACATATTTTCTTTCCTCTTTCAATGCACCACCACCAAAAGTCTCTACAAAGAGTATTGATTTTCAAAGCATACTCCTTTGAAATGAGGGAGGTAGAAAGAAAATAATTGGGTATAGCTTGTACGATGCTTTTAATGAGAACACCTCTTCCTGTCTAAGATAACAGATTTGCCTTCCAGCCTTGTAATCTATTAGAGAACTTCTCTAATATTAGCTTCCAGTTTTCCTTGCAATAACTCTGATGCTCGTGGTACGCTCCCAAAGATTTATCAATTTATTCACAGTTTTCACACCCAAAATAGAAGTAACTTCCTGCACCTTCTGTGGACATTTGGGCTAAAAAATTGAGGATTTATGTGCATTGATAAGTTGACTCGACCATCTGCTAAAGGTATCCATACAATTTTTGATTTCTTGGAGTTCATTAGTGGAAGCTATTCCAAATAGTGGAATATCATTAACAAAAAATAATTGATTTAGAATGCAGCTTCCTCTGCCGAATTTAAAGCCTTTAAGTGTTCCTTCAGCCATTTTATTTAAGAAAAGACCAGAGAGAACATCCAAATAGAGAGGTTGAAGAGGTATGGAGAGAGAGGGCAAGGAATTCTATTGAGCATCATCTACATGGAGGAACACGCTATGCAGTTGTGGATCAAATCACATAAGTAAGGTGATCAGAAGCCTCTGAGTTGTAAGCATTTGATTACAAAGTTCCATTCCATTCCATCTTGAGAAGAAAATCTCTCATGCCTTCCTTTTTTTTTCTTTTTTAAGGAGTTGATGACTTCTGAGGCAATGATTCTACTGTTAGAAATATTTCTACCTGGAGTGAATGCATTTTTCATAGGAGTGAGTAGCTGAGAGATGTAGGGCTTCAATTTACGAGTAATCACTTTAGTGACAATCTTGTAGGTGACATTTGTGGCCAACATAACATTTTGGATAGAACAAGGATGATATTTTGTCAGGCCCAGGGGCCTTCATTGATCCAATATAAAATAAAGCCAATTTGATTTACTCTTCAGAAGGAATGGAAGATAAATAATTATTATCCTCCTCAGAAATTTGAAGAGGAATGACTTCCTTTGTAAGTGAAGATAATTGTGGGTTGGAAGAGCAGAACAAATCAGAAAAATAATTATTTATCGTACCTTCAGTGGCAGCTTGGTCATCAGTTCAAATTCCATCTAGATTTTTTAACCATGAAATATGGTTCTTTCTTCTACGATTAGAGGCGTAGGCATGATAGAATTTGGTATTTCTATCTCTAACTGTAAGCCAATGACATTTTAAGCATTGTCTCAATTGAGCCTCTTCCATTTCAAGAAACCTTTCCAGTTGTTTCAGTAGGTATCTTTCCTCAGAAATGTTCTCAATTGTCTGAACGGAACTTTGAATTTCCATTAGCCTTTCATTGATTTGAAAGATATTAGACTTCAGTTGGCCCACACCAAGAGGAGAGAGAAGAGATACAAGATTTTGCACTTCTGTTGGAATTCCCCATAGGATGATTGCCATGTATTGGTTGCTAACTCACTGAAATGTGGGTGTAGAGTACGTCCATGAAGCTTCAAACCTGGTAGGGTAACATCCTTATTTGCGATGATCGATCTCTCCCAATTGCAAGTATATGGCGAACCCAAGCACCATTAAACTTTTTAGTCCAATCAACAGTAGCTAACGCCCTATCTAGTCTCTCGCAAATAAGATCATGAAGAGTAGTTTATTGCATGGTTTTCAAAACCGGACTGGACCAGACGGTCGGACCGGAAAAACTGGGAACCGGTCAGGTGACTGGTTCTATTTTTCCCTAAAACCGGGATTTCTCAAAATACCGTTGATTTTGGCCAATAAACCGCTGACTCGGGTGGTTAATTGTTCAAATGGTTTTGACCATTTTTTATTTTTTAAAATTTTTTTACTTTTCTGTCAAAACAGGCCAACCGTTCGATTCAAACGATTGAACCATTCGACTTGGTAACTAGACCCCTAACCGGTTCGGTCTCCGAATTAGTTTTAAAAAGCATGGTTTATTGAGGTGACGAACTGCTGAAGGGATACTCCCCCCATTGGCAGTTCCAAGTAAAGTCTTCATGGGTGGGGTGGTGGCATTTCTTGGCCTGCCACCTTCGCCTTCGGTTCATTGATTGAAAGTTGAAAGGAGGAGAGTAACGATCTTGCTCTTTTCTTCATTTTCTTCATGTTGGTCCCAACATAAGAATTGGAAGATTGACCCATTGATTCAGGCTCAGCCATATTTTCTCCCATTTTGAGTTTTGCTTTAGCAATTACAAGCTTCGGGGCTGGCCCATTGCACTAATTCCCTTGGAAGGGGTATTGATTGCATAATACTCTTAATTCACTTTTTTTCACATTGCCCAATAATGGCATTTCATGTTTAGTGCATTCGTTACTTTGTTTCTTCGAATGTAACATTTCACATGGTATTTGCATTGTATTTAGTTTCCAACAATTTCTTGATCTTACTTTTCTCATTGCATCCTTTATTAACACATTATACATATTTTGATTAATCATTTTCAAAATTTTCATTTAAAAGTCCTTTGTAACAAGAAGATTCATTTATTTTTCTGCAATTAGTCATCATGGTTAAAAGTCCCTTATAGCAGTGAAAGTCAACTAAATTTGGTTAATGGTTTTATTTTCAAAGTCCTTCATCATGACATTAAAAGTCCATTACCTTGTAGCAAAGAAATTAATAATTCTTTATTTAATTTTCTTAATTTTAAAGTTGTTTGTAATAGAAAAATTAGTCAAATTTTTAATTAATTATCTTAATTTTAAAGTCTCTTATGGCACCAAAGTCCCTCAAGTAAGGGTGGATTCGAGCTGAGCTGAGTCAAATACTTGGCTATTCAAGGTTAGCTCGCTGAAATTGTGTTAGGCTCAAGCTCAAGCTCGATTCGAGCAAGAGACTTGAGCCCAAGTTCGGCTCAGATCAAGCTTGCAAGTTCATGCTCAACTACAAGCCAAGTTTTTTTTCTAAAAAATAAAATTTATACATATAAAAATATTTTTATTTTAGATACAAAAAATTAAGAATTATAAAAATTATTTGTTATTATACATGTTTTTATTTTACATACAAAAAATAAGAATTATAAAAATTATTTACTATTGCACATAAAAAATAAAAATAATATATATAAAATATTATTATATATACTAAAAAGTATTTATTATATATATTTATATGCGTATATGTGTGTATGTATGTATGTAATAAAAATTATTTATTTATTATACTAGGCTCAATTAGACTTGTGAGGCTCATGAACAAAGCTTTAGTGGGCTTGAACTTGACTTGATTAGCAAATGAGCTCATATATCAGGCTCGATCTCAGATCACAGCCACCCCTACCCTCAAGGCATTAAAGTCCCTTGCGGTAAAGAAGATATTAGTTTTTCATCTAATTGTATCAATTCCAAAGTTCCTAACAGCATTAAAGTCTCTCGCCCTATGGTGAAGAATTCATTAATTTTTCATTTAATCATATTAATTCCAAAGTCCATCAAGGCATTAAAGTCCCTTGTGGAGAAGAAATCATTAATATTTCATTTAATTATATTAGTTCCAAAGTTCGTGGCATTAAAGTCTTCACTTTATACAAAAGAAATCACTAATTTTTCATTTTTATCATATCAGTTTCAAAGTCTCTCAAGGCATTAAAGTCTCTTATAGCATCAAAGTCCCTAATGTCATTAAAGTCCCTTACGATGAAAATTTATTAATGTTTATTTTAATATATTAGTTCTAAATCACCTCATAGCATTAACGTCTTCCACCTTATGGAAAATAAATCATTAAATTTTCATTTAATCGTATCAATTCCCAACTCCCTCATGGCATTAAAGTCTATCATTTTATAGAAAAGAAAATCATTAGTTTTTCATTTAATCATATTAATTCCAAGGTCCCTCGAGGCATCAAAGTCACTTATGGTATTTAAAGTTTACACTATAAACAAGCTTACAGGTAGCTTACAAGGGCTCAGCAATTTGTTACAGAGAGCCGAGGAACTGATTAAAAAGGACAAACTGGTAGTCATGCTTATTGAATGAGGCAAAAGAAGCAAAAGAAAGATAAGTCATCAGATGAATGTCACTTCTACAAGGAGACCGAGCATTAGAAGAGGAACTATCCTCAATATCTGGAATCCCTCAAAAAGAAAAAACTCAAGGCATAGAGATCAATATGTCGGTAACTTCTACCTCCTTGTGTATTGACTCTAGAGTTTCTACTCATTCATGTAATACATTGTAGAGGCTCAAGGAAAGCAGAAGGCTGAATTATGACGAGATCATGCTCTACTTGAAAACATCTGCAACCATTGCAACTACTATTATAGGAACAATATATTTAGTTTTTATAGAAGGGTCTATTACTTTAAAATATTATCTTTATGTTCCATTACTTAAAAGAAATTTGATTTCAGTTTCTAAGCTCTATAAGGATGGTTAATCTACTTTATTTAGTAATAAGATTACAATTAAATTGAGTAATAAATTCCTTACTCATGAAGAACTTGAGAATGATCTTTATGATCTCCACCATTCTTTAAAAAAAACATGTGACCGAAACAACGTCAAAACATGTCCCCAAGAAAATAACACGAGAAACAATTAATCTCGCATGCTTGTAGCATTGCTGACTTGGCCATATAAACAAAGAATGTATCATAAGATTAGTGAATGATGGTCCTTTAGATTTTCTCACAGTAGAAGATCTACCAACTTGTGAACCTTTCCTTTAAGGCACGATGGCAAAGAAACCATTTACAGGTAAGTCTGAAAGAAGCACAAGCACACTTGACCTTATACATATTGATGTATGTGGTCTCATTATTGTTAGGACATGCAACTAACACTCTTATTTATAACCTTCACTAATGATTATTCGCGGTATGGTTACGTGTACCTAATGAGACATAAATCTGAATCCTTTGAAAAATTCAAGGAGTTCAGACATGTAGTCAAGAAATAGTTGGGGAGACAAACTAAAACCCTTTGACTAGATCGAAAAGGTGAATATCTCTCCGATGAATTCAATGACTACCTAAAGGACAACATGATTATATCACAATTGTCTCATCTTGCTACACCACAATTAAATGGATTATATCACAACAGGATCCTTATATGGATTAAAGCAAGATTCCAGAAACTAAAACATCTGGTTTGACTCAACAGCCAAACAGTTTGATTTTGAACAAAATTCGGATGAACCTATGTTTACAAGAAGACAATGGAAGATAAGGTCACATTCTTAGTTCTATATGTAAATGGCATTTTGCTCATTGGGAATTATGCAAGAATTTTAACTACAGTAAAGGTATGGATTTCATAACAATTCTCCATAAAAGATCTTGGAGAAGCCCCTTACATCTTGGGATTTTAACTCTATAGACATAAATTGAAGATGCTAATTGGATTATCACAATCTACTTACATTGAGTCACTCTCTCCAAAGGAATGTCACCTAAGACCCTTAAAGAGATAGAGGACATGATAAAGGTTCCCTATGCCTTTATGTATAGGGAACATTTATATATAGGACATGATAAAACTTCATGTATACTACGTTGCGCACTCGTCTTGGTATTGCTCAGGCCATCAGTGTTGTAAGTAATTATCAATCCAACCCAAGACAAGAGCACTAGACAGTTGTGAAGAACATATTGAAATACTTACGAATGACTAAAGGCTACTATCTTGTCTTCAATAGTAGTTCACTACGAATGATCGGTTATGGATTTCATAGCCCATTGGGAATGATGCAAGACCCAATTTAATTTTTGAATCATTACAAAACCCATCTTCACCAAAATAATTTATTTGTCTAAAAATGAATCATTCCAAGTGAGGGCTTACCAGATAAATTCGTATTCAGTACATTAAACCCACCACTCATAATATTAGGAGACAAAATACAAGAGACACAATTGAGAAACCATTGGATAGGTGTATGTTTGTCATTGAAAGTAAATTCAAATATTTTGTTTCCGTATGTAATAAAAAGCTACAACAATCCAAGCTAAAAACATATTTTGAGCACATCTTTCTTGTAAAACCTCTAACAAAATCTAGAATAAAAGAGTGATATTATAACTAAGATTTTTTCCCTAGGAACTAGAGAACAAAGCAACTTTAGCAAATGGGCTATTTTTGTCCGAATAGCCAAAGTCTTTCCCATGTACACCTATCTCCATTTATTAGGAGCTACAACCACAACCTCTAGTAGCTAAAAATATACAAGGAAATGGGGTTCCAATAGTAGTGGGGAATTCACTATCAATATAGCAACTTAGCTTTAGATTGATGTAAGTAAGAGAGAATGACTATGAAATCATTTGTTAGAAAATTGAAAATTCAGCCAAGAGTGAAGATGTTTCTTTGGTTCTTGAGTATGGGGAAAATTCCTACAAAGGTCGAGACTTTATAATTTGGACTTAAACTTTGATCCCAAATGCTCAATTTGTACTTCAGATTTGGAAACAATTAACCATATGTTTGTGAATTGCACATTCTCTACTCAAATCTAGCTTCTTTTGAATCATTCTCAAATGGGCCCCAAGTCCAACGAAATTTTTCTAGATTGGTGGTCATAATCTCTGAAGGCCCGGGGGAAATAGAAACAAGAGAACATTGGCATATATTATTTGGAACGTATGGAAACCAAGAAATGATTTGGTATTTAACTATATATTAGATTCCATCCCCTACAAATGTCACAGAAAACACTGCATATGGGATCTTAGAGATTTCAAGAACAGCTCTCTGCTTAAATAACCAAGGGAGAAAGATAGAGATGTTTTATAAAATGGAAATTTCTTGAGATGAATCAAGTTAAGATCAACTTTCATGCTTTTGTTAGAAGCATTAGCTTGGCTATGTGTAGCCTGGGTGGCTAGAGAAAGTTTTGGAATTGTTCTTTCCTTTAACTTTCATTTCATAGGCTACAACAACGTTATTGTGGTAGAGGTGTGGGTGGCTAGGAGGCTCTTCAAATCATGGTGGAGTTACTTTTTGAATAATTCACAATCGAAGAGACTCTACCCTTGCCATAGCATGCATCAATTCAAAGTGCAAGCAACCATTTCTTTGTCCAACATCCTTAAAGGCATCCAAGTGCAATGCAGTAGTTAGAAGAGGCTTAAGTTCACAAATGTGCACAGGGAGGCAAATATTCTTGGAGTTTTTTTGTGAGCTTGGGTCACAGTGGCTCTCTAGACTTTCTTTCTACTCAAGAAATGAAAGAAATTGAGAGAATTAGATGAAAAGATTTATGGGGTCACACTAGCCCCACAAAGAAAAACTCCAAATTAACAACTTAGCATTGTATGGACATAATTCACAATTAAACCAAATTAACATGCAAACTAATCAAGGTAGCACAATGATTGGGACATGATTTGTATCCGTATATCTCATGCATGGTGGGTCCTAGTTTATTGATCATGTTGAAACATGTTGGAATGGTATTTCATTGGGAGGAGATCCCAACTTAGTGAGTCATCTCCTCGCAATGAAAAACCATTCCAATGTGTTCCAACAAAATTTTTGTCCACAAATCTCATACATGGTGGGTCTCAGTTTTATGTTGAGATGTACAAACACAGATCATGTTGGAATGTGTTGGCATGGTATTTTTGTGGGAGGAGAGGGGTATTTAGGGTCTGATGTCATTCAGCTGGTTGTGGTCTGTCATATGGTCATATGCGACAACTCCATTAAAGCCAAGGTTGTGTTTGGCACTAATGTGTTTTATTAACTTGCTATACATAAGAAATAAATGTAAATGATACTTGGTTAAATTTGGTAAACCATTTTTTTGGAAAGATACTATTACAATGATTATGCCTTGGGTTTTGTAAGAGGGGATTTCTTGATCCATAAAAAGTATGTTTCTTAGATCACCATGCCTACATTAAACACCCAATCAAACATGCATCTCCACTAAATGGGTTTTCTATATATGTTTCAAAACAAAAAATATCGCATAATCATCCGTGGCCTATGTATGGATCTATCCTTTCTAAAATCTGTAAGTAGCACACCACATTGTTTTTAAAAAATCTGGGTTTCTCTTTGTTGAAGATTGACCTTTCAAAGGCTTATGATCGCACCGAGTGGCCCTTCCTACTCCATTGTATGAAGCTTTTGGGTTTCTCTGACGAGGTCATTGCATTAATTTATTCTTGTATAGAATATTGGGTCAAACAATAAGAGGATTTCCTCTTAGCAATTCATTGTTAACAACATTGAAAGAAAGTTGAACGGTTAGAAAATTGGGGCTCTATCACATGCAGGGAGAACTGTTCTTATCAAATCGACTGTGATGGCCATGGTTACTAATTGGACAAATCAACAAACCAAACAATTGGCAGCTAACCTGTAACAAAGTCTTAATGCTCATCAGATTGGGACCTGGAGTATTGAGGCTTGTACCTAAATGAAGAGGCTGTTAGAGCCATTAAGGCAATTCGGCTCCCAACTAATGGTTTTTTAACACGATAACAGACTGGTATGGACTCTCACCCCACATGGTTTTTAAGCTTTTGTGCCAAGATACTTGTGAGACCTCGAAGCTGAGTGGTTGTGTCATAAGCTTTTTCTGTGGCAATGTTGTAAGGGATCCCCCTACCCACATGCTCTAAATTGGCTATAAGGACTACTAATGTTGACCCTGAGTGTCTATATGTTCGAATGGCAGCGAGACTACTGGTCACTTGTTCTTTAGTTGCCCTCAAGTTCTCCCAATCTAGCTTGTGACTATGGGAATCAAAATGGACTACAATGACAATAAAGGACTCCAATTTTGGTTGGAGGAGTGGGTAAGAATGGATGGCCAAGAGACCATTAGACTCGATGATATAAGTTTGCTCATGAGAGGAATCTAGACAATGTGGTACATTTAGAAATTCATATGCAAAGTATGTTAGAAAATACCCATTAGGGTAGGACCCAGATTGTGGCCCATCACGGCGGCCACGATCCAAATTAATTGGTCCAAATCCAAACACCCGAATTACAGCTCATTATGTGGGTGTTAGGACTTAAACAACTCCCTAAAACAGCCCCGGGATTTGAAAATCCAAATTTTGAATTTGAAATGACCCATTAATTTGGTAATAATGGGGGGGCTGTTAATTGGAGAAAATTAAGTAAGCTCTTTGATAGGAATACTGCCTAGAAAGACAAGAGAGATGACCCCTCTTCCCTAGGCGCATGGTGTGTATTCTCTCATTACTTATCTCATTCTAACCTCCATTAGAGTGCTCCCTATTAACATTGTTTCTGAGAGAGATAGAAGACATAGAGAGATCATTATTGGCCCAAGGGGATAGTTCAGTCCTCGCAATCACTGATTATCATATTGGTGAAAGATTGTTATTACACTCGGCTGCATCGATTTGGTCAAGAAGATAGCGTGCACATGGCTGGACTTTGTTTCAAGGGTCAAAAGCTGAACCCCATACAAATCGATTTCTACGAGGATATTAACACAGTGGTTATGGCGTCTGGAAGTATGCACTAAACTTAATTATATTCTTATTCAGTCGGTCAGTCTAAGGGTGATTACTAGTTCGAATGAATCAGTTTAGAATTGTTTGCTTTTGGTTTATAATTAATTGAGTCCATCGATTTTAAATCAATCCCAGTTAATGGGGACTGACCGACCAGCAGTGGTATCAGAGCTGGTTCTCCGTAGACCATAACTTTACATTGATTGAACCCCTTGAGTTAAATTCCATGGCTGCCATTAAAGTTTTGTTTTTCTCTGTGTGCCTATGTTAATGGGTTCTGGTAATACTGATAATCTACATTGGTTGTATTTCTGCCTATTCTATTAGATTCAAGGGGATTGTTTAATTTTATTCTATTAGTTAATTCATTACTCATTTTGAATGCCGATTTGGATGACACTATTGATGTAACAATCCATGTTGATAGTAGCAGTTAATCCCACCATTAACATAGAGGGTTGCTGTAATAGTTATTTGTTAAGCTAGCTGTTCTTGATCATTAGAATATATGTTTCTTTTATGTGTTTGATGGCATGATAAGAACAGAATTAATAGTTGTGTTACAGCATTATTCATTCCAATTAATGGTCACAACTACAACGTGACCAGTAAATGGGTGCCCAACGAGCTTGGATGATAAGCCATGGATGAAGAAATGTATTGAGCTTCAACAATCCATGGCTGATCGTCTATGAATATGTGATCAAATAAATTCTGATTTATCTGAAATATTGGACTGATAAAATGTTTTAACAATCTTGATCACTAAAGTCGTATATGACACGCCACATGCTCATTGTCTTTTTCCTCATTTAAATTGGAAAAGGGTAATTTTATTGGACCCCATGCACTGTTATTTAATGCTCATCAAAATGGCAGACATGGAGAGGCCAAAACAAAATTGTTGTTTAATGGGCTGATACGTAAATGTCTTACCGTATTAGTTCATTGGTTAAACTAACAACTACCAACTTATTGATGGGGTCAATGACCTAAGCCGATTTGGGTCAAACCAAACCGGTTTAATGTAGTCTTATTAGTGCAAATCGGATGGTGAATTGGTTTTGAATTAATGTCTTCTAAATATTGACCATGTGAACAAATTGGTTTTGAATTAGTTGCGCTATAGCGAACTTGTTTGTTAAATGGGTCTAGCTAAAGCAACCCATTAGTAATTCTAGGATGCCGGAATTTAGTTAATGGCATTAAATCAGAATGGCTTGGGCCCAAAGGCGAACAATTAAGATTTAAACATCATGAATGTGAATCATTTGAAGAAACCAAATTCCCTAATGCGCAAAGGTACGGGATAGAAATCTCAAATGATACACACTTAATTGAACCGGCAATTGGGTTCGTCGACAGCAAGTATGAATCCTATCCAACTCATAAACACAAATACTCTGTTTAATCGAGAGAAACTAAGGGAAGACAAACCCCACCCATCTTGCATTGACAATAACATTTCGCTTAAGAACAACACTTTGCTTCCCATACATGGTTGCGATGAAAATCTAACTTATGCTAATTATTTATACTATGACCGAACCCCAATTGTATCGCCCATGAAAGACCCATGTCTTCCCTTGATCCTTGTATCGGTGGCAAAAAAAATGCAATGTCACTCAACTTCCCTTCTTTACAAGTACAGACCTTAATGCTCACCCCACAGCTCATTCCTGCTATATGTTGGTCTTTTGCACTTGATAATGTTTAGATATCGGGACAACTATATATGAACACGTTTATCACAAACTCATTCTACATAACGTTGTCGCACCTGATAGTATCCCATATGTTGAATACCACTATTCGATCTGCGATAAAGTTGACTATGCCTGTACCGATACTTGATTGCGATAGAGTCCAATGGGCACTTGACCCTGAAATACATGAATCCCACTATTTCCAATGTACTTACAAAAACCTGTGAAGTCCCTTCCAATGTAAGTGGACATTTGCAACTTTTTTTTCTTCTCAACAAACAATGATTAACACTTGTGTTAAGCCTCCAAAATAAGGGGCATGCACGATTTTCTTTTATAATAGTCTGCAATTAATAGTTGATTACACTTGCAATGATACTTGATCATGATCAACTCCTATAATACTCATGAAACGTACTTATTTGTGGCGGTTGATTACACTCGCAATGGTATCCACATCCTTCTACAAAATGGATCAAATACCCTTCCATATGCGCATGGTCCAAAAATCTTGCACAATAAATGGGGGGTTTTCCTTCACCCCATATTTTAGATACCCGGCGCGATACTAGTAATGCCTTCTACTAAAACAAAAGGGGGGTTGGGTATCCTGCCCGTGAGGAACTCCTTTGGCAGGGAGTTTTGATCCTACCAAATCCGAAAATGGAGATACTCTGTTTAGCAGTAATGAATCCCAAGAGTACACACTCCACCCACCCCAGCATCAATAACGACACTCCACTTACATCCCCAAAATTTGGTTGCAATAAACCGAATGCCCACGGCACAACTCATAAAGGACCTCACTCTTTTAATATATAGCAACACAACTCATAAAGCCCACGCCACAAGTTCATTTCAAGACATGGGAAAGTTTAACACTTTGCCTCTTTTGTTTAGTGATCTTTTTCGTGCCTAATAACACTCCAACACTACTTCTACACACAAGATTATCGGGGATAACCCCCCCCCCCCCGACTGCACCTCAGGGGGGAAATTCATAGCGTTCGTGCCCCTGATGAATTATGATAAGGCGATAATATGCCCACACCCAATCACGGGAAAACAAAACGGAGGACTCTTTAACTAACACTTCTTCATCGCACTGTTCTGCGTAGAGACCACCAAAGTCAACGTGTTGCGAATACCATTATTTGAGACACAGTCTATACCAACCCATGTGACAATATCTCACAAAAGCATCACTTGACTACCCAACGCATCGCGACAAAGTATACCTCACTCATGCCAAGACACAAACAAACACATAGTGTGATTAACCTGAAACTTTCTTTCACGAGATTGTCCAAAACATAAAGTTGTTTTACATTATATCAATATTAAGATTACAAAATCGCCAAAATTAAAATCAAATTGCTACACATGCACACTACATCGTAGTGGACTCCGGAATAGCCCATTACAATTCAACACAATCAATGGTCACTTGGCCCACTCTTTGCATATCGCAAATATACTCTCTAACACCTGGCTAGTCTCTTCAAACTTCTTTAGACTATCCAATTCTATTTCATAATCTGCTAAAATTTGTTTCTACCACGCGCATTTGTCCTCAATGTTCATGAGCTTATCCGCGACTCTATTAACACTTGCTTCGACTACCCTCCAACGCTGACGAACGTCTTTCATCGAATGAAACAAATTAGATTGTGGTATGTCTCAACCAGCCTTCCAGAAGGCATGGGCTAACGTGACAACATGCTCTTCGATCTATGTCATGAAGAAACCCATCGACAAAAGGCCTCGGCAAGCCTCTAGCCAACAACCAAAGTCAAACCATGATAGCTCCTCCGCCGGACAAGTCATCACCTGGTTCATGAGTGTGGCAATGGTGTTCAACGCAAGACCCAAGACCTCAGGATGCAATTTCCCCTTTGGTAGCCACCCAATGCATATAGCAGTTGACGCAAACTTTGCCACTATACTGGAAATATGGTAGTAAACACCCTTATGATCACCTTAAACCACAACTAGGTCTATAATCGGGAAGTGAAGAGTCAAGATGTCATGATTATCGCAATACTCTAGGAGCTCTTGCTGTATCTGAACCAATTCCTCCTTATAAATCAGCTCCTCGGGGGGGAAGACAATCCTAGGCTCTACAACAACGAGGTCCTCAACATCAACAGCTAGATCAACCTCAAGCCTCACGCCAATATCTCTAGACTGGTCATGCATGTCTCCAAGGGTACCACCCATTACGATGGGAGATTTTGGCTCAGTCAAAGCTCTACACTCTGCACTCACGAGGGGTTCAGCATCGGTAGTAACGGTAGTAGGAGATTCTGTACAACGCACCGCCGGTTCTATAGCTGGCTGACCGGCCTGATGCACCCCCTGCACAATAGCATCAAGGACATTGTTGTCACCATCAATGTCATCAGCAACTTCGAAACTGGGACTGGGGAGCTGTAGTGACCTTAGCTCCTCAATCAGACGGCTGAAGAAAGGCATGTCTGGCACCCCAAGGGGATACTCAGAGAAGGGCACCTGCGATACAGTCACATACCAACAATCAGTCATAACGGTTCCGATCGTTTGCCAAATAGAAAAAGAACAATGAAGAAAACAACATGACTTACCTCTTGCCCTGGCTCACCAACCCCCGCGACACCTTCGCTGGATTGCGCCTCATCGCAATCCACCCGTTGTAAAACAAAAGACTATTCAATCGTTAATCACCATTGTATGCAATAAGCATAACATTTTAACGTAAACATAAGTGCTAAGTTACTCACCAAATATATCCTATTAGGGGAGTTAGCTGGAACTTCCGTTGACTGCTCAAAGGGAACTACTAGAACTTCCATGCCTAGTTGGGCTCCATCACTCTCCACAACCTATAAGAAAGACAAGCGAAAAGTGTTAGTTCAACCACATAGCAATAACACAACTCAAAAAGGAAAAGAGCGCAATAACAATAGTTATATATCGAATCATCATCCTTAGAACCCCGTTTTGTGTGGGGGGTGCCATCTTCTTCATATGACTGCTCAAAAATCTAATACGAGTGATTTTCCCAGCAGTGGCCGTCACAACCAATTGCATTGGCCCCACCACCGGCGAAGCTTCCTTTTTTGGAGGAGGTACTACAGATTCCCAGTTAACCTCCACCCGATGGTCTTCAACGTGCGATGAAGAGTCACCTGACATAATAGAGCGTGCTGCATGCCCCGGAGGGTTAAAGTGAGTCACTCTCGTTGTCCTTCGCTTCTTTACAATTGGGGGGCAAATGCACTCCTCCTCTAGCAGAGCAAGTCCTTCTCTGTCACGTTTGGCACTCTTCTTGATTGACGAGTGTGATAAAGTAGGGGACAGTTCACTGGCTAAGTTAGTCACATGCCCTTTTGAAGGCGTTAGCACATGACGGGGGCGAGGGTTCACCCAAAGTAACTCCTGAAAACCCCCGAACAAAGCACAAATATAAGCTAGCCGAAGCGACTGGMAACCCTGAACTCGGAAGTAACCCACCATCGGAAGCCTCGATATACTAGGAAAAGCAAGCTGATGGCGCCGAATCCAGAAGACATCTTCCCCCGACACCCTCAAGAACTGGGCACAGATGTCATCATACTCAAATTGACGAAGGATATGATTAGGATGGTACATGGACAACTACGCCTCACCGGTGCGATCAAGGTAGGCTACCACATCGGGCCAGATCACTAATCGAGCTACACCAGTGGAAGCATCTCTAACGTCCACAACACAATGCTGGTCACCTCCCTCGAGAATGGGCATGCCAACACAGAATGGCATGGCATGCGGAACAGCATGGACATAAGGCCGCTAGGTAAAACCATCGAGCGAAGCAAGCTTCACATTGATATCACTTGTCTTGAAATCCCTGTGCCTAGCAGCCTACAGCCACCGCTTCCCACGACAGACATTAAACAGCTTTAGTTCAAATGCATCCCCTACTATGGTGGCCACATCGAGACATAGAGGTGAAAGCTCGCGAGGTGCCACATTGAGACTGAAACGCTCGCACGGGTACATCCAAAGAAAGGGGTCACAGACATAGATGATTCGGTGTTTGCAACTAGGAACCATCATTTGGTGAACAGTGTCGTCCAACTATTCGTATAAATACCCCAAGAACATCGACGCTAGAGGGAGTCGGTGGCCGCTAGCAGCCAAGACAGCAAGGGAGACCAGAACAGTGCGCAAACCATAGTCGGGGAGTCCTGGGAAAAGGAATCGGGATGCCACATATAGAATATAAGCAGCGAGATGCCACTGACTATCTAGCCTACGAACCATAATGTTCCTTCCTCCGCGGCACTCAAACCAATACTCCATCCATTACTCCAGAGGCAGCTTACCACGAGCCGAAGTTTTGTCCATCCGAGCCTTAAATGTTGTCACCTCCACAAGAAGCTGATCACAGAGACCCCTAAGTTCATGGGGGATGGACTCAAGATGCTGGAGGTGATGCGCAGAGATAGAACCACCGATGGGAAGCGCCAGCAACGCGGTTGTGTCTTCCACTATGACTGTAAATTCCCCGAACACGCCAATGAAGGTGTGTGTGCGACAACACTAGTGTTCCAAGAGGGACCTCACGTACTTCACCCAGTATAGTAATCCATGAAGCAAAGGAGTCCGGAATCCTGCAACATCCTACAGTACATCAAACTCTCCAGAACAAACCGCGTCCAGGCACTATAGCTGGTCAGAAACTTTGAACCATCGGTCCTTGGTTCTTGACATTTGAAGGACACAGATGGACCAGAGTGGTCACAAATACACACCAACTCATTAGCCTTCATGACGTCAAATGCGACGCCCTTGCCCCTGCATACTGGCATTGGGGGCCAAAATCCTTTTCCCCCATCTCCTATCACCACTGCCTCACTCTCTACTAGGAGCTCAATAGTATCAACCTCCCTAACAAAATCTGGAAAAGGACTCTCTGCTATTTTCACTACCTTCCGCGCAACCCTTTTCTCCTTCCTCTATCCAAGAGCCATCAGAAACAACCACGACGATTATAGAACACGAGACGGAAAGAACAGACAGGTTTCCCTTCGAAAAGAAACCTAGGACACGAAGAGCTCAGAAAGAGCAATGGCACCAAAACCTCAGGAAAAACACTAACAAAACGCAAATGGAAAACCGCCTCAGTCCCCTTCCCCTACTCTTATAGCGATTGCACAATCTCGCATGCGTAGGAGATCAAATAGCATCGAAGAAGGCGAAAGGACATCTGTACAATGCTCGAAATGATGCTTAGCGAAAAAGTAAATGTGGATTTTACCAAAACACCCTCAGACAGTAAGGACAAAGCAATGCATTAATTCGAAAGTAGCGGACACGTCAATAACTGCCACCGTATGCGCATCGAATATTGAATTAACCCTGCACATGCGACTGAGCCACATTTATCATGAAATGATAAACAAAGAGCTGCTACCAATAGCTGCCACGTGGCTATCACTAAACAAAGAGCCGCATTACAAGGGAAGGGCTTTACCACAACCAAGCTACCAATAACTACAGCCCTTCCCTCCCCGCCAGAACAGTAATTCGAAGAAGGACGGATAGTGATACTAACGACCAAAGCAAATACAGAGGCTATACCCAACATTGTTGGAAATAACCCCCCCCCCCCAACACCCACATCCAGAGAGGGACAACAACATCGGTACGCCTGCCCGCTGGAAGAAATGTCGCTCAATGCACAATAAGTGGTAACGCGCAAACGGTATCACATAGATATAACCGAATTCAAAGGCCTTATGGCTGTTTGCAGTCAAGTTTAAAAGTACCAAATAACATAAGAATACTAAAATCGATACAAAAACAATAGCAAAGGTATAATGTTTCATTCAAATCAGCTACAACGATTACAACAAATACATGCCCACATCTCACAGAGCGGCCCATTGGTCTCTTATCAACACTATATTTCAAGCAGTGGCCCCCGAGCCTCAAATGCCTTCAATTCCCCTACCTATGCTTCATAGTCTGCTACCAACTCACGCTGATGATTGCACTCTGCCATAAGAGCCTCTAACTCCTCATCATCTTTAGCAAGCTTCGCTTCGACCACATTGATATGATGGTGTACGTGCCTCAAAGACTGCCCATAAACCAACGACGATCCTCCAAGTCTAGCCTTCCAGAATATGTGCATCAGCATGATAACACGCTCTTCGATAGACCTCACACGAAAACCGATAGAAGAAAAGCAATCATAGGTCTTCAACCATTTAGCAAAAATGGACCATGACAACTGATCAATGGGGAAATTCATGATATTGCACATCATCGTCGCAAGCATATTTAACGCAAGACCGAAGATGACGAAAGGAAGCTCGAAGGGAGGCAACCACCCACCTCGGATAATAGCCACCGCAAACTCAGCCACAGATTTTGTCACCATGAATCTATCATGTGAATGAATGCCATGGACGAGAATGGGGTTCATAGCCTCATACCCCAAAGGGGTTACGTCATTCTCATCAATATACTTCGTAAGCAGCCCATGGACTAACACGAGTTCTGGATTATTTGTCTATCTTTTGAGTGAAGACTCTGCCAACAGCCTCACTGATGTCCATCGTGGAAGGGACATCAAGAACCCCAGTCCCTCTCTGTGTATTGTGTTGATCAAAGGCCATCACCAGAGATAGAATACAAAGGAGAACATGGCAAGCGCAACAAGAGGACAGGAACAAGTGGGCAAGATGAAAACTAACGAAACACACCGCACCTTTTAAAGCACAACCCACTACACATATCGATAACTACAGACATACTCAGCAGTAGGGAAGCTGAACAGATGTACTCAGATGGATCGTTGCGAAGAGCAGTTTCAAATGGCTTACAAATTGACACGACGACACAGGCGTTCGAACATATCAACGCACGCAACATTCATTATATTGCGGCAAAAGAGAAATAATGATTATAGTTGTAACGTGGTCATCACCCAATGCCTATTCAAATGCTCATTAATAACAAATAATGACAACAACCGAGCCATCATTCATCAACCAAAACCATGCGGTAAAAACAAGCACTTATTCCATAACTATAATTAGCATTGTCTTTTGTCAATTTCCTTCCTGTCAACAGTCAGGGGGGTTGGAATGCATAATTAGTGTGCGACACTAATTGCCGCTAGAAAGCAAATCACCAAAAGACAAGGGGGGTTAAGCCATAGATTATAATGGATTTTCAAACACAAACACAAGGTACATGAGACCCATACAAAGCTACAAAACAGGCAAAACTTCAAACCCAACGCACATAAGCAAACTTATCACAAAACCCGAAGGTGAGAGGACAATGTGCTTATTGATAAGCTCCCACTTACCGATAAACATGGGGGCTAATGTAGGTATATACTACTCACTCAGACCCTCAGAGAATATCAAACATTAAGATTAACACCACAAAGGCACATGCGAGCAACCTGCAGCCAATCCCCACGTTGTGATGAACCCGTAGCACACCATCATCCCTACGATGAACTCGCAATATGTATCACAAAACTGCAATTAACTCGTGGTTCACTAAGTCCAATCAACACCTGAACCCAAAGAAACCATAGCCAAACCCATCCGAGACCCCCAAGCCCACCTAAATGTACAATGAGGCTACGCCCGCTAAAGCGTACGATAAACGTACAGCCTACGAACTCGCTCGTAATCCAGGTCAAGAGGAACCCAAGCCGAGCCCATGGCGAGACCTGTGTATGCCAAGAGGCACATGGAACCCACGACAGCCAAGGACGTAGCGAGACGCCACGTGGAGTCAGCAAAGCGCCGCCCGTCAAGCGGTGACGTTACTGATGCCGCGTAGGATTAGTTACAATGCACAAAAAGGTAGTAGAACGTGTGAGTAATGAGGGATCTTAAGGATAAGGAAAGCCAATCCTTGAGTAGATCCTCATGGAACACGTGGCAAAACCCCAGTTGTGCACCCAATAATTGACAGCAAATCAAATATTCCCTTCCACAATACGAAGTAAAGATCCTCATATCCTACCTTTTAGGATCTCGGGATCTCCTCCATAAATAGAGATCCTCCTCGTATTAGAGACCATTCATTCCCAAGCATTCGTCACCCAGTACTTCCGAGTATGCCCTAATTCTCCCATTGTGCATCCCTAATCTAGAGAACCTCATTTTCCCCTTCTCACAGGCCTTCCTTTGTCTTTGAAAGAGACCACTTCCCAACCAAGCCTTACCCTACCTACACCTGTGGCATAAAAGGTTAGGTCACATTTCAGTTGATCGCCTTAAGAGACTCATGAATGATGAAATTCTACAACACATGTGCCTTGAGAATTTCCCTACATGTGTTGATTGTATCAAAGGAAAACAAATCAACAAGAAGGGAAAGAAAGCCACAAGGAGTGAAACAAGACTAGCTTTGATTCACATAGACATATGTGGACCACTCCCAACTCCTTGCTCGAGTGGTCAAAGATACTTCACAACATTTACTGATGACTACTCAAGGTATATGTATATATATCTACTTCATGAGAAGTTTGAAGCCTTGTAGGCTTTTAAGACCTTCAAGGTGGAAGCGGAAAAGCAGACCATAGACGCAATAAAAATAGTTCGGTCTAATAGAGGAGGAGGGTGTTATGGAGGACATACTGACTTGGGACAAAGTCCAGGACCCTTTGCATTGTTCTTAAGAGAATAAGGTATAGTCGCACAGTACATCATGCCTAGATCGCTAGATCAGAGTGGTGTAGCTGAAACAAGAAACAAAACTCTTGTGGGCATGGTAAGGAGCATGATGAGTGACTCCGTCTTGCCCATAAGCCTATGGGGAGAAGCTTTGAAAACCGTGGTGTACATATTAAATAGAATACCAACCAAATTAGTACCAAGAACTCCATTTGAGCTATGGGTTTGAAAGAAACCCAATTTAAATCGCGTACATGTTCGGGGTTGTAGAGCTGAAGTAAGGGTATACAACCCACAATTAGGGAAACTGGATCCTATGACCATTAGCGGACATTTCATTGGATATGCTGAAAGTTCCAAAAGGTTCAGGTTCTATTGTCCAAATAATTCCGCAAGAATTGTAAAGTCAAGAAATGCAAAATTCTTAGAGAATCTCTTAGAGAGTGGGAATGAACATGCCATAAACATTGGGCTAAGGGAAGTGCAAAATGTTGACAGACATCTTAATGTTGTTCAGCTTACAAATTCCATTGTGGTACAAGAACAACAATCAGTAGAATAGACCACTGAGGTAAACATAATTGTTGCTGATCCAATGGAACCTACAGAGCAAATACCACTGCCTGTAGAGAGCATAGAAGTACCCATACTCCTTAGGAGATCGACTAGAATAAGAAGAAGCACCGCATCTTCTAACTATGTATACCTTCAAGAGACCGAGTTTGATATGGGTCCCTTTATGGACCCACTCACATTCAAAGAAGCCATGGATAGTCGTAACTTCACACTTTGGCTTGAGGCCATGAAGAGTGAAATTGACTCTGTGGTCACTAATGGTGTCTGGGACTTAGTACCACTACCAGTAGGTGCTCAAACAATTCCATGCAAATGGATATTTAAGACTAAAAGGACACCTATGGTGAAGTTGTGAGGTACAATATGGAGAAGGGAGTTGACTACAATGAAACGTTTTCTCCTGTCTCTAAGAAAGATTCCTTCAAAATAATCATGGCTTTGGTAGCTCACTATGACATGGAACTACATCAAATGGATGTCAAAATGACATTTTTGAATGGTGATTTAGAAGAGGAAATATGCATGGAGCACCCCGAAGGGTTTGCAGCTGAGGATAGGGAACATGTGGTTTGCAGTTTGAAAAAGGCCATTTATGGGTTGAAATAGGCCTCCCGCCAGTGGTACTACAAATTTCACAGTATTATTACGTCTTTCGGATATAAAGAAAATGTTGTGGATCAATGTGAATACCTCAAGGTTAGTGGGAGTAGCTTCATTATACTAGTGTTATATGTTGACGGTATCTTGTTAACTAGCAAAGATATGGGCCTGTTGTACCAAACCTAAGAATTTCTAAAACAGAAATTCGACATGAAGGACATGGGAGAAGCCTCGTATGTTCTAGGAATTGAGATCCAAAGAGATAAAGCCCGTAAGGTTTTGGGGTTATCCCAAAGGGTCTTAGAAAGGTTTGGAATAGAAAATTGTGCACCAAGTGTAGTTTTCATTCATAAAGCAGATAAACTTAGTAACAAAGCTATCCTCAAACTGAATATGAGAAAGAGGACATGAACAAAGTTCCTTATGCATCAGCCCCATTGGTAGCTTGATGTATGCACAAGTTTGCACAAGACCTGACATTACATTTGCAGTGGGAATACTGGGTAGGTTTCAAAGTAACCTAGGTAGGGAACATTGGAGAGATGCAAAGAAAGTGCTCAAATATCTGCAGGGAACTAAACAATATGTTCTCACATACAAAAGAGGGGATAGACTGAATCTGTGTGGGTACACCGATTTGGATTATGCTGGTTGCCCAAACACTAGAAAGTCCACATCGGGTATATATTTCTTCTTGTTGGAGGAACATCAAATAAAAACTGAGAGCTTCCTTCACACTGGAGGCAGAGTTTATTGGGTGCCATGATGCTACGACACATGCAGTATGGCTAAAAAACTTTATTATCAGTCTGGATGCTCTAGTATTGGATTATGTAGATAAACCAATACAATTTTACTGTGACAATGCAGCAGCCGTGTTTTTCTCCAAAAATAACAAGAACAGTAGTCAAAGCATGTACATAGATTTAAAGTACTTGGTAGTGAGGGACAGAATACAAGAAGGCAAGGTAGACATCCAACATATTAGAACTAACAAGATGTTGGCAAACCCTATGACTAAGGGGTTGTCTCCTATAATTTATCAAAACCATGTGAAAAACATGGGTATTGTCAGCTTGTTGGATGAAAGCAATTTGATTCGATGACATGTGTCGATGCCTCTTGTATCAGTAAATGTCCTGTAGTTTGTCATCTTATGCACATATTTGTAATGACAGACTGTGAATCAAAACACAATAGGGTCCATACACTGAGGGTTGTGATGCATAATTATATAGTACATGAAAGGAAACTTGAATAGTCAGAGGAAACCGCCATGATTTGCATTATGCTAGCAATTACCTAAGTGGTTTGGGTGAATGTGTATACTTACACAATTATTAGCCTTGATCAAGCTAAATCTATATTTTTTCTTTCTATGGCCACCATTCGAACCAAGTGGGAGATTGTTAGAAAATACCCATTAGGGTAGGACCCGGATTGTGGCCCATCATGATGGTCACGATCCAGATTAATTGGTCCAAATCCAAACACCCGAATTAGAACTCATTATGTGGGTGTTAGGACTTAAACAACTTCCTAAAACTGCCCCTTAATTAGGAGATTTGAAAATCCAAATTTTGAATTTGAAATGACCCATTAATTTGGTAATAATAGGGGCTGTTAATTAGAGAAAATTAAGGGAATTAAATTCCCTCTAATTAGGTAAGCTCTTTGACAGGACAACTGCCTAGAAAGACAAGAGAGAGGACCCCTCTTCCCTAGGCGTATGGTATGTATTCTCTCATTACTTATCTCATTCTAACCTCCATTAGAGGTGCTCCTCCCTATCAGCATTGTTTCTGAGAGAGATAGAGCACATAGAAAGATCATTATTGGCCCAAGGGGATAGTTCAGTCCTTGCAATCACTGATTATCATATTGGTGAAAGACTGTTATTGCACACGGCTACATCAAGAAGATAGCGTGCACATGGCTGGACTTTTTTTTCAAGGGTCGAAGGTTGAACCGCATACAAATCGATTTCTACAAGGATATTAACACAGTGGTTATGATGCACAAAACTTGATTTTATTCTTATTCAGTCGGTCAGTCTAACGGTGATTACTAGTTCGAATGAATCAGTTTAGAACTGTTTGCTTTTGGTTTATAATTAATTCAGTCCATTGATTTTAAATTAATCCTAGTTAATGGAGACTAGTATTCGACTAATGACACCTTGACGAACCACCAAAGTATACTTAGAACATAAAATTTCAATCCCAGGTCAGTTATTTTAGCTTATATGGCTCATAAAAATAACCTTCTACACAATCCCAGGTCAGTTATTGTGCATCCATTGTAATGGTTATTAGAGATGATAAAGGTAACTTTGTGGTTGATCGAGCCATGCCAGTGACTTGTGGTGGTCCAATTGAAGCAAAAAGCATAGCAATACTAGAGGGGCTTCGATTAGCAAAAAGCTTGTCACTCAAGAAATTCATTGTTATAAAGTGATTTAGAGCTGCCAGTCAAGACTATCTCCTCTAACTTGGACCCCCCGTGGAGATGGCACACATCAATTCTAAATTGCAGAGATCTTCTACAGGAATTCCCTTTCTCTGTGCTCACTCATGGATCTCGATCCTATAAAAGGGTGGCCCATAAGGCCATAAGCCAGCCAATTCCGTGGTTAGGCATCCTCACCCTATTACATGGTTTATAATGCTTGATTTTATTAACTCTTTACTTTTGGGTGAGATGTAATCCTTTTTCTAGTTGACATGAAAGTGCCTTATGGCTTCAAAAAAAAAATATAGCCATACCAAAAAAAAACAAAAGGGTAAAACATAAAAATCGCCCCTGAGGTTCATGACAATCATAAAATCCTCCTCTATGTTTTGACTTTGACAAACACCTCCCCTATAGGTTTGAAAAATTATGCAGTAACCTCCTTGCCATCATGGTCACAAATTACCAATTTTACCCTTTTGGCTATCCTTTTATGTATAAATTTACTAAAATACCCCCAAAATCAATTTAACTTAAAAAGGATTATCTTGCTCATACTTCTCTTCTCCTTTTTGCACTTTCCCACCCTTTGAAACCTCATCTAGTGGAGAATGCAAGCAACGTTCTCCAATGGGATCCTTCAAAAACCTTTTTGTTTTTGCTCCAAGGGCTACATAGTGGGGGGTAGACCAATCAACCAAAATTGAACTAATGTTGCTACAAGGTGCAAACCTCTATAGTAGTTTGTAAAGTGCTAAAAGAATCAAGTTAATTTTTGTTTTGAGTTTCCATGAGGCTAGGAAGTGTATGGGCATTTAAATAATTAAAATAAAATAACTAAAAATTTAGAAAGTTTGAGAAAGAAATTAGTAGAAGAAAAAGAGATTTAATTAACAATTCAATTATTCTTCATTGATTATATTGAATTGTGATAATTTGTTCAAATTTTCATACCATACCGTGTATTGTCATAGGCACTGGTTTATATTTCAAAGTTATATAAGATTGTGCTCTCTACAAGTTAATTTAACTGCCTTAGTACTTTTAGAATTGTTTATGTTGTTCTTAACATGGATCACATGACAAGATGATGCCCAAGCTCTACTTGTTTGGAGTTCATATCATTTGCTTCATTTGTTAGGCTTTTTATGTTGTGTTCATGGTCAATAATGCATGCAATGTTTGTCCCACTGGAGAAAGCAAGAAAAGTTCAAAGAATATTGCAGACCGTTCATCAAAGACATCAGTGAGAACTTCATCTATTGTAGGAAGTAGGAAGTAGGAACCATACGGTTTGGATTCAAATGTTTTTGAATGATCCCATGGGGGTGAACGTTGCCTAATTTTAGGGTGGGAAAGTTTAAAAAGAAAGGGGAGAGAAGTTTAATTGAGATAATTTGTACAAATTAAAGGTATTTTAGTAAATTTATCTTGCTCAACAAGAAAGTTTCTAGAGACTCAAGACAACTTTGGCTCAAAGAGGGTGATCAAAATACAAATTACTTTCATAAGGTAGTTAACTTCAAAAGGTAGAGAAATCAGATATCCTGGATAAGGAATGATTATGGGGAATGGATATCAAATCACAAAGGAATTGCCAAATTTTTTGTGGAGCATTTTGATGAGAAATATCAATCTAAAACAGAATGTATGTTTACAAGAGTATAAGGCCTTTTTGATAAAATAATAATAGAGGAAGGCAGCTCAGCCCTTTTGGCCTCACAAACAAAAGAAGAAATAAAAGAAATAATAATGTTAATGGGAGGACTCAGGGCTCTAGGCCCATATGGGTTTCCTCCTATCTTTTTCAAACATTTTGGTCTTCTCTATGGGATGATATTTTTTATCTAGTTAGTGAGTTCTTTAAAAAAAAAAAAAAATTGTGGGAAGACTAAATCATACTTTTATAACTCTTATCCCCAAATCCAAAGCTCCTACTAAAGTCAATCATTACAAGGCCAATCAGTTTGTGAAACGTCTGACGCAGCGTGGAAGTAATGAAAACCGGGCTGGCTATGCAAGCACCGGGCGAACACCAGCTTCTAGCGAAGCTAAACATAAATCTCTAGAGGAGAGAGAAAAGGTGGCAAAAAACTGAAGTATCTATTAGCTTGGAATTAACAATATTTATAATACATCTGGAAATTGTAGAATAATTAGGAAAGAAAAATTGTCTGCTAGGATCGAACTCTTCTTGATCTTGATCTTGATCTTTGTCTTGATAGGATCGAACACTCTTGGCTTGATCTCCATCGTCCGATCTCCCTGGTGCATGAGTTATCCTGTCTTCTTGGAATTGCCTTGGATCTTGAACTTCCTTGAATCTTGGATCTGGATGTATCTTGAATTCTTGAACTATCTTGGATTCTTGAATTCTTGATTTATCTTGGATTCTTGAATTATTGATGGATATTGAATTCTTGAATTATGGGATAATCTTGAATTCTTGAATTATCCTTATCATGCAAGCTCCCCAATCCTATGAACCGCCGCCCATATGGTGAGATGGGCCTCCATGATGAGGTGGGCCTCCATTCTCCCCCACTTGGAAAGAACTCGACCCCGAGTCGTGAGTAGGATATGCAAGTGTCATCTCTGGTAGGTAGCGATGAAGGTCAGCAACATTGAATGTTTTGGAGATACCCATATGATCTGGTAGGTCCACGACATAAGCATTGTCGTTGATTTTCTTCATGATTTTGTATGGACCGTACTTTCGAGGCTGTAGCTTGTTGTACTTTCCCACGGGAATCCTTTCCTTCCTCAAGAATACCATAACTTCATCACCGACGTCAAATACTTGGTGCCGATGATGCCTGTCTGCTGCCAACTTGTACTTGGCGTTGGTTTGTTCCAATCTTTGCTTCACAGCTTCTTGGACGGATTGGATCTGGTCTGCCATCTGTTCTACGGAGGTGCTGACACCGGGCATTCTGGGTAGCTTCACTAAGTCCAGTGCATGATTAGGAACCTTCATGTAGACAATGGAGAAGGGAGACCTACCTGTAGAGTTGTGGGTTGCATTATTATATGCGAACTCGGCCTGTGCTATGGCGAAATCCCACTGTTTCGGTCTCTCCCGACAGATACTGCGAATTAAATTACCAAGGGTCCGGTTCACCACCTCTGTTTGTTCATCTGTCTGCGGATGGGCTGTGTTGTTGAAATTTAGTGATGAGTCAAATAACCTCCACAGGGTCATCCAAAAGTGACTTAAGAACCTTGTATCTCGATCTGATGTAATAGTCTTGGGTACCCCATGTAAACGGACAATCTCCTTGAAAAATAATTTGGTTGTCGCTGATGCATCTGCTGTTTTCTTGCATGGAAGGAAGTGAGCCATCTTAGAGAACCTGTCAACTACTACGAAGACGGAGTCCATATTTCTTTGGGTTTTTGGTAAGCCTAGCACAAAATCCATGGACAAGTCTTCCCAAATAGCAGTAGGAACGGGGAGAGGTATGTAGAGACTAGTATTTTGGGTTTGTCCCTTAACTGTCTGACAAATATAACATCTACTCACAATAGTGGACACATCCCTTCTTAACTTCGGCCAGTAGTATCACCCCTTAACTGTTTCAATTGTTTTGTCCCTTCCCAGGTGTCCTGCTAATCCACCCCCATGCAGATCCTTGATGATCTTTTCATGGAGGGAGGTGCAAGGGATGCACAGCTGTTCCCCCTTCATAAGGAACCCATCATAAATGTAAAACTCATCTGCTGCTGTCGATTCACACATTTCTCCCAAACCTGTTAGAAGTCCCCATCATGGGCGTATAGGTCTTTTAGGCACTCAAAACCCAAAATCTCAATACTGAGGGTCTTGATGAGGGCTACATGTCTACTAAGAGCATCGACCACTTTATTTTGTTGTCCAGCCTTAAATATAATTTTGTATGGGAATTTGTCAAGGAAAGCAGACCATCTTGCATGCAAATCACTTCTTAATTGTTTCTACCCATTGAGATACTTTAGGGCCTGGTGGTCAGTGTAAAGAACAAATTCTTTTGCAATTAAATAGTGTTCCCATGTTTTCAAGGCTCTCACCACAGCATAGAACTCTTTGTCATAAGTGGACCACTTTCTCTTGGATTCACATAACTTTTCACTAAAGAAAGCAATGAGTCTCTTTTTTTGGGACAATATAGCCCCTCTGCCAACTCCACTGGCGTCACATTCAACTTCAAATAATTTATCAAAATTTGGTAAAGCAAGGATAGGAGCAATGCATAACTTTTCTTTTATGAGAGCAAAACTTTGCTCTTGTTCTTCCCCCATTGAAATTTTCCCTTTTTCAAACATTCAGTGATAGGAGATACAATGCTGCTAAAATGTTTAATAAATCGCCTGTAGAAAGTTGCTAACCTATGGAAGTGTCTTACATCTGTGACATTTGATGGGGTCGGCCACTCCCTAATGGCTTTCCCCTTTTCTTCATCTACTTTAATTTCATCCTTGCTCACAATGAATCCCAGGAATAACAAATTATCACTCATAAAAGTGCATTTCTTCAAATTAGCATATAATTTATTTTCCCTTAATGCTTTTAGGACCTCCCTAATATGTCTAATGTGCTCAGTGATAGATTTGCTGTAAATTAAAATATCATCAAAATATAGCACAACAAATTTACCAGTAAATGGACGCAGTACCTGGTTCATCAGCCTCATGAATGTGCTGGGTGTGTTGGTTAGTCCAAAGGGCATGACTAACCATTCGAATAGGCCATCTCTAGTCTTGAAGGCTGTCTTCCATTCATCTCTGGGGTGGATTCTGATCTGATGGTATCCACTCCTGAGATCGATTTTTGAGAAAACAACAGCTCCATTAAGCTGATCTAGCATGTCGTCCATCCTAGGAATGGGGAATTTGTAGCCAATAGTAATTTTATTAATGGCCATGCTGTCGACACACATCCTCTAACTTCCATCCTTCTTTGGTGTTAGCAATGTTGGTACTACACAAGGAATCATACTGATTTGAATGTGTCCCTTTTTCAGCAATTCTTCTACCTTTTCCCATAAAATTTCATTCTCTTTAGGACTCATCTTGTAATGTGGGAGGTTAGGTAGACTAGCTCTTGGAACAAAATCAATATGATGATGTATATCTCTCATGGGTGGGAGTTCATTTGATAACTCATCTGGAACTACATCATGGAACTCATCAAGTAGTTCCTGCACTTCCATTGGAATTTTATTCCCCTCCAGGGTCTCATTCATATCTTCTCCCTTTACTACCAACAAATGTACCTCGCGGGTATCCTTACATTCTTTTACAAATTCAGCATGATGATGTGTGATAGTAAGGAAATTTTTCTCATTTGTTTTTGGGGCCTTTGGAACATTCTTTTCAGCCATGGGTAACAAAGTGTAACGTATACCCTCCCTTTCAAGTTGGTAGGTATTCTTCCTACCCATGTGTCTTTCATTTGTATCAAATTGCCAAGGCCTACCTAACAAAATATGGCAAGCATCCATGTCTACAATATCACAATATACTTCATCATTATACTTACCAATAGAAAATGGTACCTTGCAGCGCTCCTCCACCCGTACGCCGTCACCTTCCTTGATCCACCCAATTGTGTATGGGTTGAGATGTTTTTCAGGAAATAGTTGTAATTTTTGTATGACATTCTTGCAAATAATATTTTCTTGACTGCCACTATCAATAATTAAATCAAATAATTTACCCTTGACAGTACATCTAGTACGGAACAATTTGTGCATTTGAGAGGTATCTTTATTTCTTTGGGACAACATTAATTTTCTCACAACACATGTATATTCTTCATGTTTGTATGGACCTTCCTCATCTTCTCCATCAGGTCCACAATATACTTCTTCTTCAATATCTTCTTCCTCCTCCCTCTCTATCATGCTGACTGCCTTCCTTCTGGGACAGTCACTGGATCTATGCCCAACCTCATTACATTTAAAGCACTTAAAAGGAGCAGGTTTTGCATAGGGATTACTGGGTTTAGGAGGGTTGGAAGGGTTACCTCGAGTAGCTCCTCTCGTGATGGCCTTCTTGGCGTTAGCTGTACTTGTCGGGTGAGAAGGTTGTACTACCGGGGCTGATTTGTTCCTGTCGATAGTTGCCGGTTTGTTGTCGCTCCCACTGTACCGGCGATAATTATCACTATGGGCCTTTTCCTAGAACATTAGTTCAGCTTTCAAGGCTAGGTTCCTTGCTTCCTGCACACTAAGAACCATTTGGACGTCAATTTTATCTCTGATAGCTGGTCTCAAACCGCTCAAATAACGGGTTGCCTGCTAGTTATCACTTTCAGATATTTGATTTCTTTCAGCTAATCTTAAAAATTCAGATGTGTATTCATTAACACTTCGGGAACCCTACACACATCGTTGATATGATTCTAACATATATTGTTCATAATCTGGGGATAAAAATCTACCTCTTATAAGCTGTTTCATGCGCCTCCAGGTTCGAACAGGACCCCTTCCTTCTCTGATCCGGGTCTCTCTCATGCGTTCCCACCAAACAGATGCGCCTCCCTTTAACCAGAAAGCTACCAATTTTACCCTTCGTTCTTCTAGTATCTCCATGTACTCAAAGAAACAATCGACTTCTGTGATCCAATCTAGAAGTCCCTCTATGCCAAGATCCCCACTAAAAGTAGGAATGTCTACTTTGAGTTTAAATTCATCATTATTCTGGCGGGGATTGAAAGTACTTGGGTTGCGCCAATTCCTACCGTTTCTGCCGTTGCCGGGAATAACTGGAGTAGCACTGAACCCTAACTTGTCGTTACTTTCATCATCGAAAACTGAATGTCGGGATGCAGTGTTGACGGGTGGTCTGTCGTGGTCGTCTCCTTCGATTGGATGTAGATTTTCCCGGTTTCATGGAACAACCTCCCGTAACAAGGTTCGCAGTTGTTCAGCCATCTCTGCCAACTGCTGTTCGATGTTACGTGTGGCCGTGTGCTGCTCTTCGATTGCTCTCCAAACAACTTGTAATCCCTGATCTCCGTCACGGGGTGGGTTGCGACTGCTACCGTCTTGGTTGGCTATTTGACTGGGCGAACTCCCTGCTCTGATACCACTTGACGTAGCGTGGAAGCAATGAAAACCGAGCTGGCTATGCAAGCACCGGGCGAACACCAGCTTCTAGCGAAGCTAAACGTAAATCTCTAGAGGAGAGAGAAAAGGTGGCRAAAAACTGAAGTGTCTATTAGCTTGGAATTAACAATATTTATAATACATTTGGAAATTGTAGAATAACTAGGAAAGAAAAATTGTGATAGATCTCTAATATGCTAGGATCGAACTCTTCTTGATCTTGATCTTTGTCTTGATAGGATCGAACACTCTTGGCTTGATCTCCATCATCCGATCTCCCTGGTGCATGAGTTATCCTGTCTTCTTGGAATTGCCTTGGATCTTGAACTTCCTTGAATCTTGGATTTGGATGTATCTTGAATTCTTGAACTATCTTGGATTCTTGAATTCTTGATTTATCTTGGATTCTTGAATTATTGATGGATCTTGAATTCTTGAATTATAGAATAATCTTGAATTCTTGAATTATCCTTATCCTGCAAGCTCCCCAATCCTATGAACCGCCGCCCATATGGTGAGATGGGCCTCCATGATGGGGTGGGCCTCCATCAACGTCACTTATAAAATCATAGCAAAACTACTAGATAACAAAATGAAGCCTCTCATGGAGAAGTGTATATCCCCTTCTCAAGTGGCCTTTGCTCAATGTAGAATGATCCAAGACAACCTTGTCTTAGCCCAAAAGCTCTTCCACTATCTTAAGACTAGGAAAGCTAAATCAAGATACATGGCATTGAAGTTAGATATTTCCAAAGCCTTTGATTCTCTAGAATGGGACTATATTATCTGGGCCCTTGCTACCCTTGGCTTTTCTAAGGATTGGTGTGCAATGATAAAAACCTATATCACCACTATCTAGTTCTCTATTCTGGTTAATGGAGACTCGGAAGGCCACATCACTCCCTCTAGAGGAATAAGACAAAAAGATCCTGTATCTCCTTATTTATTTTTGATAGTTATGGAAGGCCTTTCAAGGCTTAAGGCAAACAATGGGGGAAAGCTTCTAGGCATTAAAATAGAAAAAGGATTCCCCACCAATATCACACCTGATGTCCTTCTTCTGGGGAAAGCTAATCCAGAGGAGGTTGTTGACTTTTAAAGACCTTCTAGAAAACTTTCAAGTTTTGTCAAGTCTCACTATCAACCTCCAATAATCAGGAGTTTTCTTTAGCAAGAATTCTCCAAGCAAAGGAGCTAGGATGATATGAAGACAATTGAAGATTGTCCCTCTAACTCTAAGTGGTGATGAAAGTAAATATCTAGGAATCCCTCTCTTCTGGAAAAAGAAAGAGAGTCAATCCCATGGCTTTTTGCTAGACAAACTTAAAACTAGGCTTAGTAAATGGAAAGAAAATAGCCTGTCGTATGTTGGAAAGCAAACTCTTGTTCAATCTTCCATGCACTCAATTCCTATATATTGTTTGAGAATAGAAAAGTTCCCTCAAAAAATAATAAAAGAAATGGAAAAGATGCAGAGACAATTCTGGTGGAATGATAAAGGAGGAGGAAAACATTTAAAATTGGCTTCCTGGAATAAGCTTTACTCTCCAAAGGACAAAGGTGGTCTGAGATTAGGTAACCTGTCTTTTAGAAATAAAGCTCTCCTATCTAAATTGGCTTGGAGATTCATCAAGAACCAGAGTCTCTATGGGTGAAAGTCCTAACAAGCAAATATCTCTTGGGGAAACAATCCATGCCTAGGAAAGTTGCCACCACAGCTTCCAGAATTTGGAAAAACATAATAGAAGATTGCAGCCACATATATCATAAAATAGGGGTAAAACCATCCAAAAACTCTAGGGCTGTAATTTGGGACTTCCCTTGGATTCAAAATAATGGAGAATTCATTGCCCCTCGGGGTCCACCCCAGAAAAGATGGAACAATGATGATTAAGGACCTAACACAGCAAGACTCCCCAAATTGGGACCTAAGTAAGATCCAATCCACCGTTCCAGGATTTAAAGAACTAATCCTCAACACATCTATCTTAAATTAACATTCAAACAAATTTCTATGGACTGGATCAAAAAATGGAAAATTCTCCACCAAACAAATTTATAATTCTTTTTGGGATAACATGAATTTGTCTTTTAAGGGTTTGCACTAAATGGGTAAGATTCTCCTAGAAAATAAAATGTCCCCCCAAAATTAAATTGTTCTTGTGGAGACTTGTAAGAGATTTTGTGCTTTGTAAGATAGATCTTTCAAATAGAGGCCTTTTGAATAACACAATTTGCACCCTTTGTGATCAAAATGAGGAAAACTCTTTGCATTTATTCTTATGGTGTCCCCTAGCAAGAGCTATCCTCTTTGCTAGCCCATGGTCGATAGTTTCCCCTCACAATCTCCAATCCTTCCATGAGGCCTTATCCTATTTGTATCAAAAAATTTAATAACAAAATTCTTCTGACCCAAGCTCTGTCATGGATTGCTACAGCTTGGTACTTTATTTGTCAACATAGGACACAATGCTCTTTCAAAAATGACTTTAAGGATACTTCTTGGGTCCTTAGGTAAATCCAAATCTGTTTACATGGAAATAGTTCGACCAACAATCAGAATCAAGAGGAACCCTGCTTTGCCACTGGCTCTCACCAAGAGCATTACTCAAATCATCCCATTGAAAATAAAATAGCTATAGTATATGATGGAGGCTTCAGTCAAGTGAATCAAGGATCCTATGGATTAGTCCTTTTAGATTGTAACTCAAGTTTTCTATGAGCTGTTGGTAACAAGTTACTTCTATTTGTAGCCCCTTGAAAGCTGAAACACATAGAAGTCCTAAAATGTCTTCTTTTTGCAAAGTTGAATGGGTAGACCAGCTTAATCATCATCACAGATGCGAAGACCCTTGTAGAGGCCCTGGATGGACACCTAGAGTTTTTTGAGAGATCCTTGCTTCATCATCTTGATAATGCTAAGAACTTGTATTTAGAGTTTTTGTCTAAAAATATTTATTATAAAAACAGAAAGCTTACCTTGGTTGTTCATCATGTAGCCCAAGAAGCCAAAAGAACTGAGGATTTTAGGTACTAAGAGGATTCTCCCAGTTGGTCAGACTCTTCTCTTTGTGGATTGTCTTAATATATTTTTATCTTCATCTATCAAAAAAAAGAAGACAAAAGTGTAAAATTGGCATTTTGAGAAAACAAATGCACTACATATGTTCGGGTGATGGCTGAGTTGGCCAAGGAAGCCACGTGGCTATCTTCACGGCCGCCCCCTCCCTCAAGCCACATCAACACCACGTGTAATGAAAAAACACTACTAAGGAGTGTCTTGTACGGACAAGGAAGTGGACTCCGCTGGGGAAGATGAAACCTCTCAAAGACCTCGATGGACGCCCTCATCTCGACAACCCCAGAAGTCTTATGCACCTAGGACATGGACAACCAACTATAAATAGGTATTCTCCACTTGAGGTAAGGAATAACACTCTTTTAATACCTTTCTGCACTACCTCTTCTGCTCGGACCAGCATGATCTCAACTTGCTCGGCCCGACCACATCTTTCTCCACCCAACTGACTTTAGAGTTGGAGTACCTACCCAGAGAATAACTCCTCGGGCCTCTAACCTTTCCCTTGTTACATATCTTGGTGCGCGGCTTCGTCCTTTCACCTTAGCCTCGTCCAATTGATCAGTTCGAAACACCTCAAATCAGACAAAATCAACATTAGTATTTCCAACATTTGGCAAAAGAGTAGCTATATTATTTTTGAAAATACAAAGTAGGTATTTATTAAAGTGAAGACACTAGGGTGGTTTTTATGATCATCAAAAATCTAGGGGAGGTTTTTATATTTTTACCCAAACAAAAAACACTACGAAAAAAGGATATAATAGGAACTAAAATTAATTAAACTACATGTTTATTTTTTTATACTCAAAAAATAAAACTATTTTGTTTTCCTTATCTTTTAAAATATGAAACTAATTAATTAACTACCACAAGTTGGTTTGCCAACTTACATTCCACGTGAGCTTTATCGGTCGGTCTGAAAATGAGCATTATTGCTTGGGTCATGGCAATGTATATCCTTAAAAATAAATAAATATTAAAAATGAAAAATAAAATGGAGAAAGGATGAAGGTATTTTGGTAATTTCAGTTGAAAGGTACCTCTGAGTCATTTTTTGGTTGTAAGTGGACACACAGAACCCAATGCAAAATTATCCCCCAATATCCATTGCCCAAAGGTGTTGGTTTTGGTACCTGGTTTCTCCTGTCTCCAGACTCCAGTTTGTGTGTGTGTGTGTTTAAAATGTGCCCTAATCTCCCAACATCCCTTTTCCATGCTTGGCTGTTCAGAATCTGCTGCTGAGGTTTTAGCCCCCCTGCTAGGGTTTTGGGGTTCTTCCTCCGTTTCCTCCTCCTCTTCTCTCAACCAAACAACTGCCTAAGCACTCCCCTGATTCATCCTCCAAGCCATGGATAGATACCAGAGAGTCGAGAAGCCGAAGCCCGAATCGACCATCAACGAGAACGAGATTCGGATCACTACACAGGGTCTGATCAGGAACTATATCACCTATGCCACTAGCCTTCTTCAGGTAATCAAATCTTCCATTTCTCTGGACCGTCTGTATCTTCTATATTTTGTTCACTTCACGTTTTCTTTTTCTTTTTATTTATTTGTTTTATTTGTATCGGTGCTGAGCGTCTCTGTTGTTGTTCTTGAATCTAGTATTTTTGGTTCTCTTTTATGGGTTTTGGAGGGTTTTTGGAACTCTGTTAGTCGCCTATAGCTTGTTGGTTTTAATAGTTGGATAATGAGTTTCCTTGGTTTATTTTTGCCTTTTTGGTTGTTCTTCTTCTGTTTCTATACTTCTATACGCACAGTTTGACTTTTGTCTATATGTATATATGCATGTTGGTATATTTGTTTGCATAATGTGTTCAGTTTATATGAATTTATCTTCTTCGGTTTCTACATGATGCAGACCGTTTTAATTGGTAAACCTTGTTTTTTTTTTTAGCTGCAAGAAACAATGCTTGATTAGGTTACATTTTATTTACTGATTTTCTCACTTCCCTTTCCACGCGCATTTTCTCTGCTTATTTCAGAGCAGTAACTGGTAGGGATTTTCCTTTTTTTTTCAGAATTTCTTATTCATAATCGTCTTTATACGCGTTAGGTTCTTCAGGTTTTTACCTTTTGAAGTATCATCATTTCATTTTTGAGTATCGATTTATTTTTTAGATGGATTTATTCAAAGATAATGTGATTTAAAACCATTTATTAACCCAAATTTCATAGAGGATGCAAGGGGTGGGGGTTTCTTTTATATGGTTGATGGATCCAATTGAGTACATTTGTGATTTTGTCTGTATTTTTGTACTTATTTTCTTGTCACTCACACTTGAACTAGCTAGAAAAGGCGGTTGTGTCCATTAAAATTTTGAGATTTAAAGGGATTATTTTTTCCCCATCATGTGGAACTGAAATCTATCATCCAAAATGCTTGCTTATTCATTGCTGATTGCTCGGTACATTTCCTGCTAACAGTCTTGTACAAGAGAATGAAAACTACACATCTTTCTCAAAATGCTATATTAATTTTTTCTTTGTGTTAATCCCCTTTGTATTCTTTTTCAAGGAGGGTTTCTTTCAACTCTTTTCCTTTAATTATTTGTTGCTTTTAGGTAACATATACTATTTCCTTTTGGTTATCTTTTGGTAAGTGCTGAAATTTTACAATTCATTGCCTGACCTGTAAACCTTACAATTTTACCATTTTATTGATTGACCATGGCTCAATTTTGTACATAATATAATGTTATTTTTTTTTTAATTTTTAATGAGCTTTTTTGTAATAAGACTCCTTTCTAAAGAAAGACTTTTGTACATAATGTTGAAGAGGTTGATAGGATTTGTTTTGGAGTTTTTTGGAGATAAAAAATCCTAATTCATAAAAATCCATGATGTTTCTCCATTTCTAGTTGGAAAATATATGTTCTCTGTTGTTTCCCTCTAGATAATAGGAGGAATGGACAAGGACTTGTCCTAGTTGGATGCATTATCAGATAAAACTTTAGATTTTTTTTTTGAGGGGGGACTAAGGAGTCCTTAATATCTTTCTTGATCTTTTATTTTTTCAAGTTTCTTCTTTTTTGGTTTTGAACTTTTCTCTAAGAGAAAATTGGTAATGGATGACTTTGTCAGTTGTCACATACGAGCCTTGTTGAGTTTGATTTTAGAAACAACTTATCCATTATATATATTCAAATAAAATAGGCATGTAAAACATACAAGGTTTACTCCCATGACAGTAACCTCAAGTTAGAAGAGCTTACAGCTTGGAGAGCTTATAAGGAAATGAAAGGTCTTCTGAATTTGCTGAAAAAAGAATGTAAAAGTAGGCCTTGTGCTGACTGGAGGCACTGGACTTGGGGAAAGATGGAGAAAGTGGATTAGCCTTACATGCATTTCAACTTTGATAAATGGATTCAAAAGTTCTTTCAAGGGAAAATGAGGATTCAACCAAGAGATATGTTCTCAGACATTCTAATTGTGGTGCATGTATTGAGTAGATTGTGAGTGGAACTAATGGGTGGGGATGATTAGAGCTTTTGGAGTAGGGGGAGAGGGGAAAGCTCTTTGCATGCATGCATGCATACATAATTACATTGAGTTTTTTGAAAAATATCTCATGACTGAAAGTTTATGAGATCCCAATACCTGTATATTCTTATTGTACTAGTGTTGGAAAAATATAAGTCTTGAAAAATGACAATAAGCTTCAAATCTAATTATACATGCATAATATAATCATAGTACATGGGATACCTGTACCCCTACCTATGTCTAGGATTTTAGGAAATGTGGAGTCATATCCTTATTTCTGTTTTTTATGAGTATCAAATTCCCCATTTTTCATACCCATGGCCATGATTCTGTCCATATCTGTAACTGGGCATCATAGCTGAAAGTTAATCTCCCTAAGAGTGGCATCTTAGGTTTAGTCTAGACCCCATTGGAGATAGATGACTGGTAGAGTTATAGGTTGTGAATGATTTGATTGTTTTTCAGTACTTGGAGACTCCCTTTAGACTACAACTCTAGATCAATTGTCTTTTTAGGACATGGTGATAGAAAGGTTCTTAAAAAAATTGGTGGTTGGAAGAGGAATTACATCTCACTTGGGCAGAATCATGTTAACAAAATAAAGAGGACAGAGAGGATCATTTCTTGTTGAATCCTAGGAATTTGTTTGGAGAAAGGTCGCTAGTAAGGCAGGACATGATGTGGGGAAGACATATCCTGGTCTGCAGTTGTGAAGGACAGGAATACTTTAATCCTACTTCTGCAGGAGTGGTTTTGGTGATTCCCTGGTTCCTCTACGACATGCAGTTATGGAAAAGCAAATGCAACCTTTGCATTTAAACATCAAAAAAATTACCATTCTTTTTACCAGATTGTTGTGAAAATGACTAAACTTGAAGCCTACAAACTCTTTCAGTTTAGAGAACCAAAAGAAGATCAGATGCGTTCTATCTTCCTTGACAAATGGTTTTCCAATAAACAGCAAGGGAGTCAAATCCTTTTTTACAACCTGAATATCATTTATTATCTTTATTTTATTCAGTTAGGGGCTACTTCATGTATTTTGTCCATTCTGAGTTTTTTAACAATGTAACCAACCAGAAGGTGGGGAGAAAAAATTAGAACTAACGTTCTCATTGTTCATCAATTTCCTTTTTCTATTTATCCATTCCGAGTTGATCGTGATTGTTCTTGCAAAACATTAGCTTACATGCTGTTTATTTAGTTTGTGCTAGCTGGTAGTAGAAAGCATGGTTATGAAATATCTAGGACACACATTGGTTGGTCTAGCTGAAGCAGTAGTGGTTTGAGGAGTGGTTATGCACTATGCTATTACAAGACAAAGGATGGAGGGAGATATGGATGAAGGGAGATTGCCAGATGGTTATAGGATGCCTCCTAAGGACTTGTCCTATTCCATGGCACATTCAATCAACTATGAATTATACATGGAAAACATTTTTTACAATGGAAGTCCAAATATAAGCATACACGTCTATAGGGATGGATATGGGGTAGCTGACCTATTTTCAAGCAATGGTAGAGATATTTAATGTTTTATACATTAAAACATTATTTGATTCTAAACTCAATCTGGGACATGCTACCCCAGGTTTGTATAGTACTCTTTCTAACACCCAAAAAAATCACATGCCCAGCCATCAACCTACAATGCAAGGAAAGAAAGAGAGATAGGCAGGCTAGGGGCTATCATCATGATTAACAAAATGATTCTGGAAAAAGAACTATGCTAGCTATATGTTGTCTTCTCCTCTCCATTTAAAATCATATGATGCAGTGTATCAATCAACAAAGTTCTATCTTCAGGAGAAACGGGTAAGAGAGATCGTTCTGAAGGCAATGGGACAGGCAATCAGCAAAACAGTGGCTATTGCAGAGATTATAAAGGTTGGTTTCAACTATTTTTTGAGGTATTGTTTCCCCAATGTTTGGACTCCGTGACATAGGTTAATACTCAGCCATTTTATATAAAAACAGAAGAGAATCCCTGGGTTGCATCAAGAAACTACCATTAGCTCTACAAGCATAACTGACATATGGGAGCCTATTGAGGAGGGTCTTGTTCCGTAAGTGTCTAATCTGTCCTTTTTCTTTTTCCCAATGTCTATAAACAATTCAATATAATATCTTAATGATACCACTGGATATAAATGGTATGTGCAGTTTGGAGATGACTCGCCATGTTTCAATGATTTCAATCTCTTTGTCAACAAGGGAGCTAAACAAGAATTCTCCTGGGTAATCTAGATGTGCTGGATTGTTGATTGGTTAAAATCATTCTAAGAGCATGCTTTTATCAATTTGAGCCCCTTAAGTGTGCCTCTCTTAGTTTATTCTGTTTGGCATGTTGTTTTGGGATAATCTAAGAGGAGAATATGTGGTTCGACAGGTACCAAGCTCCATTACATGTAGAGCAGCCAAAACAGCAAAACCATTATCAACAACAGCAGCATCAACCAAAACAAGCACCTCCACAGATTGCTGGGCCTAATGAAGGTATACCTCAAGTAGGGGTGAAAAATGCCAATTATTTGTAACTTAAAGATGGGTATTTTGGTTTAGCAAATGTATCTATGAAATCCGGGGACCATACGCATGGAAGGTTAGCTGATGCCCTGAAAGAACAAGTGTCACTTCACCCCTGTCCTTGTTTGCGTAGGTTTAGTTAAATTCCCTCTTTTTTAACCTTTTTAGTGAAGAACAAACTTAAAGCTTTGACAACTGGTTTTGTGGTCAAAGAGTCCAAATGAGACACATATTTAGAGATGACACAGACTTTGGTAATTGGCACCGAATACATGGGAAATCCAGGTCTCCCATCTATGGCTTCCTAGGTAAGCCACCTCAAACATTAATGCTGATTGAAGGGGGTGGGTTGTTGCTGGGCGTTTGGAAGGTTAGCATTTTAGAGGATCTGGAAATGGAACATTTTCTAATGTAGACCTTGTTAAGATTCTAACGTGCTTTCTACAATGTGATATTTAGATTCATATGGCCGGGGGAGAGGTCGTGGTAGAGGGAGAGGGCGAGGCTGGGGAAGAGGGGGATATGGAAGCAATCAAGGTATTATACTAAGCTGATACTGTTCTGTTTTATCTTTTGTTTTCCTCATGTGCCCTTAAATTTTTCTCCTTTCTTGACAGAAAATGGTGGGTATTGGAACTGGGGTCGAGGAGGTGGACGGGGCAGAGGTTGGGGTTATCGTGGTAAGCATTTAACAATACATCTTATCTGTTGTAGGAAAAATATGCATGCCAAAGGTTTGTGATCTTCACATTGATTTTGAAGGACTTTTAGCACATGCATGGCTGAGTGGATAACTGATATGTAAACATGCAATTCATGCAAGGGGGGCTATATGTTATGCATCTTTGCTATTGCAATGTGATTATGTGAACTAACAGGATGTTTACAGAACGTGCCCTTGAAAAAAGTGGAAGATCCATTATTATAGCATATAAATACAATATGCATATTTGGTATTGTAATCTGAAAAGAATGAAAGATCAAAAACTAAGTACTAGAAAACCATGGTCACCTTTTTGAGCTCCTGGAGACTATTAATGGGCATGCCTTCATGTATATGTATTGGTAAATGGGGGTGGCAATGGGAAACCAGCCTGTATGACCTGGGTGGCCTTAGGCTGGCTGGCTAAAGCATGATTAGGGTTAGCTGCTCTGGCCAGATTGTCTGTTCTGATCCAGCTTACTTGGTTGTACTTGTACATGCATATTACTTGTATATAATAATATGTTTTCCTGATTTCCGGAGTAGACTCTCATTGTACGGGGTTTCTTGATTATGCTCCATTTTTTATTTAGGTTTGTGTCCCTGTTCTGGTACATTTTCCTTATGTTGTTTTATCTACTCATAAGTTTATTGAATAAGAAACACTATATAATATTATACTTATGTTAAAAATATAAATACTTGTGCAAGAAAAAAGGGGAGTGTCATTTTCATTTAACCAAGGAGTCAAAAATTATCCCGTACTCTTCCATGTAGCAACAGCTTTTGGAGCCCCCAAGAAACCTCATGTTCCTCTTCCCAAACTTTATTAATTGGGTACTTTTTTAGAAAATTAATCAGATAAGTTTCAATCCCAAAAAGTTTGCTACAGCCCATTTAGTCAAGGAGCCCTGCTTTATTTTATTTTTAAATAAAAATTGAAGATTTTGATAGCTATTAGTTGCTTTGGTTCCTCTAAAAGTTGGGTGTGGACTGGGTTGTACATGTGTACAACCTGGCCCATATTGTACAGTGGTGGGTTCTGATCACAGGTTTTTTCCAAGTGGAAGAAATAGGTGGGCCATTTTTAGGGCCGCAAGTCAGGGTTACCCAATTTGAGGAATTCCAACTACATTGGCCTTGGGCCTACTGAAAAGTTAATAAATTCCCGACCCAACCTGACCCATATTGCACCCCTAGTCATTTGGCAATCTTCTGTTCCTTCCATATTGTGGGGTTTTTCCTTGTATAGTTCAGAAATATACAGTCTCACATGACCAGGTCCATCCTGGCCTTGGCTGGTTCGGTAATATTTCTTATGCCACGTGCCATATCCAGGGATGTGTCATAGGTTAATATTACTTCTCTGAATCCATTGAAGAGCTTCAGTAACTTTGGAGTCATGATTGGGTCAGTGGTATGTGATCTGAACTGTCACCCTTTGAGTTTGGGCCCAATTGGACGTTGAACACCATCTTAAATTTGGTTGCATTTATTTTTTTACTTGTTGAGTGATACATGGTTAAGAATACTGGATTTTTCTTGAAAACTTGGGGGGATTATTTTGGGTTCTGATCTTTCAAGTCAATGGTTCTGATCTGCTATGTTGCTCTCCCTTTGGACATTTTAATTTCAATGGCCGTGTGGCATGCTTTTGGAGAATTAATTCTGTTGAATTTTGTGATTCTGAGAATTAATTTTTAAGTTTGGATGTGTGGGAATTATGGAACTAATTCTTTTTTTTTTTACTAAAAACTCAATTTTAGCATTTATTTTTTTGGAGTTGAAAAATTGTCTTCAAAAAAGGAATTATTTTTTGCTGGAAACTCATTCTTCAAATAGTATTTTTTGGAGCAGAAACTTGACAAAACAGCCTAACCTGATGGGGAGATCTTGTTAAATTACCAAAAAAAAATCCTATTTGGTCAAGTCTGCTCACAACAAGTTCTTTGCTCCTTATAAAAGACTTGCTTTCATATCATTTTGTGTTGATCATTTGAACATCAATCTTTTGATAGGTGCTGGATATGAAAGAGGCAGGGGTGGAGGTAGAGGCTATGGTCGTGGGCGGGGACGAATGGGTGGCCGTGGGAGGGGAGGTGGTAACCAAGTCTAAATGGGGGTTCGTTGTTTTGCTCTAGCTAATGCTTGCATTGGCATAATGGAGAAAATATTCCAGGACTGGGTTACTGGCTTTTGGTGCATGAGATTATATGGCTTACGCTTATCAAGTTGTTGAAGCAGTTGTTTTGTTCTTCTCTATGGTTATGAATGTGGGCAGGCTTGCTTTTATCGTTTGTTGGTTATTGTCAGCCAAGAGCAAGTAGTTATTTGCTGTAATCTGTTTTACCCTCCTTTGCCGGTGGCCCTACCTGGCTTGTATCTATATCCCATTTTTCTTAGTGTATCTATTTGCTTAAGCCTCTTGTTCTTCATCTGGTCCGCTGGCTCCTAATCTCTGAATCTTAAGTTCCAAAAATTGCCTAAATGTTAAGCTGGTCCATTGCCCCTTGGCAACCCCACTGAATTTTTCCCAAGTCTTCTTAGTGTTGAAGGGAACAATACACCATCTGAATCCATGATATATCAAATCCATTCTACAAAGTATTCAAGGCCAGGTTTAAAGTATAAAAACTATAGGGCTGATGAGGGCCGATACCCGTGTATCGGCCTGTATCGGTACTTTTTTTAGGTTTCATTTATTTTATTCGAAACCGGTTCAGAGGGGCTGGTTTAAGGCTTAGCTACGGGCTACCCTCTGAACCAGTGTGACCTGATACCCTCTGGAGGGGTGTATCGGGAAGCCATCGGCATGATACATTTCGATATGAGTCGATATGTATTGATACTTTGAATCTTGTTTATATTGATTGATAGACTGATACAAGGTTTGATCCTTTGGAATAACATGCATCTAAAATAAAATTTTATAGTAAGGTTAAATGTTTGTAAATTGAATCAGCATTTTAAGGTCAACAATGCTGTATAGAGCAGAATCTTGGATTGTTAAGGCTCAGTTTAGAAAGAGTACAAATGCAAATATGTAGTGTGTAAATATATACAAAATAATACAAAATATAAGGTTTTGCACTCTACAAAACTCTTTCCAAAGTCGGCCTAAAGAAAAATGTCTCAAAATGGGTTGCAAAGGTGCATAATAAGGTCAACAATGTTTGTAAATTGATGTCTCAAAATGCTGTATGGAGTTGAATCTTGGGTTCCTTTTTATTGAGAATAGTATCTGTGGCTACTGCTGTTTTACCGGTCTGTCTGTCCCCAATAATTAATTCTCGCTGACCGCGTCCTATAGGGATCATCGAATCAATAGCAATAAGCCCTGTTTGAAGAGGTTCATATATGGAACGTCTCGAAATAATACTTGGAGCGGGAGATTCAATTAATTGAGATTCAGAAGCTGAAATTTCACCCCTGGCATCAATATGTTTAGAAGAGCATTCCTCCACGCGGCATTGCTCTGTCAGGCTTTCGCCCATTGCGGAAAATTCCCCACTGCTGCCTCCCGTAGGAGTCTGGGCCGTGTCTCAGTCCCAGTGTGGCTGATCATCCTCTCGGACCAGCTACTGATCATCGCCTTRGTAAGCTATTGCCTCACCAATTAGCTAATCAGATGCGAGCCCCTCCTCGGGCGGATTCTTCCTTCTGCTCCTCAGCCTACGGGGTATTAGCAGCCGTTTCCAGCTATTGTTCCCCTCCCAAGGGCAGGTTCTTATGCGTTACTCACCCGTCCGCCACTGGAAACATCACTTCCCGTCCGATTTGCATGTGTTATACACACTATTCCTTCTTTTCTATCGAATCGATCATAACCACTACCTACATTCCACGAAATTGTGCACCACAAATAGGAGCTAATRAACAGACCTGCGATCCCATAGAAAGACATCACGATTCCCTGTGGAAAAAAAAGGATTTGCTGAGACGGAAATAAGGATATCAGATTCCTGCCAAGAAAACTGGAAGTTCCAACCAATAAGAACTCTAGTGAACCTAAAAAAAGGATAAAGGCCTAGCAGAAATTACTTGTTTTTTGAGACCCCGTTATAAGTTCTATCCATATACGTTCTGATCGCCAGAAAGAGTATAAATGCAAATATGTACAGCGTAAATACGTGCAAAATAATACAAAATATAAGGTTTTGCAGTCTACATATTTGCATTTGTACTCCTTCCAAATTCAGCCTAAAGAAAAATGCCTTTGCAAAGATGCATATGCTTAAATGGATGAGGGGAAAAATTAGAAATGTTAGGACTAGAATTGACCTCGTTCAAAGGAACAAAGGAATAATTTTAATGGGTGTTAAAATGAAAAAAATTAAAATTAAGTGGTTTTGTCCAAGGTTTAAAATATTGTAATGCATGTGTATTGGGACGATATCAATATGTACCGACTTTTGAGCCTTCCCATATTCTGTTCAAATTGATTTTGGGTGTACCGGTGTTAGCAAGGCATGAAAAGGTTGAAATTGGATTTGGTCCTCATTCTCAGTCTCACACTGTTCCAGCCTTGTATAGAGAACAGCATCCCATTAAAAAAGCATACAAGTATGGAAATGTTTCTAATGCACGGCTGTAAAAAAACTGTAAACACAGTGTGGGCTCCGTCTTGCATTGTAATACCAAGTCCAATTTCATCATTCCTTGATTGTGGTTTGGTCACATGCATAGAAGACTGGTTGCAGCACCCTCAAAAAAAATGAATCAGTTACATTGAATATGATGTTAAACAGAATTGAATGGTGGAATAGTAGTCATGTAGTCACCCCATGTGGTTGGGTCTTTGGACCAAGGTTCTAAATATCGACACGGGCTGATATGCCGGTAGGGCATATCGGCCTGTGTCATCGGTGCTTTTATTTTATGTTTCACTTATTTTTTTTTTCGAAATTGGTTCAGAGGGGTTGGTTTAAGGCCCGACTACCCTCTGAACCAGTGGCTGACCCGATACAACCCATGTAGGGGTGTATCGGGCATTTCAATACTTATTTTTTTACTTTTTATTATTCTTTTTCAAAACTGGTTCAGGGGAGACGGTCTAGGACCCCTCCATCCCCTGAACTGATCAGACCCACGATACATCCACTGTAGGGGCGTATCGGAAGGGTCCCAGAATGATGCGTATCGGCCAGTACATAACAATACTTTAAACCTTGCTTGCAAGAATGAGAAATAAATATATTGCATATCTAATTAACTTGATGTGTGGGTTTTTGATTCTGATGTGTTAATTATAAATTTAAAATGAATTGTTAATGTTTATGCATATCGATTTGAAATAGGTTTAAATGTACGCATATAATATATTATTTGGGAAAAGTTGTTTGAACTTCCTTATTGTTATTAAAATTCAATATTCATAAGGATATTTTACTGCAAAAAGGAGATAAGTCCTTAAAATAAGAAATGTATCGTGTAAGTTGATTTGTATCTTTTAATGTTTATGCAGCCTTAACCGATTGGAATTTCTCTTGCTTTTCAAAATTGAGTAATTTTCCCTTTTATTTAACTCTAGATGTATCGTGTAAGTTGATTTGTAATGGTGTGTTTCATGTGGGTATTTTTTTTTTAATTTTGGTTTATAATTAAACATTTTATTTAAGTAGAGTATAGATTTATTTGAATTTAGAAATTACACCACGTTGTATATTTGAAATACAAATATAAATTACAATTGCTCTTAGGCTTAAACAAAAGCAATGTTTCACATGGAACACGCTGTTAACATGTCTTTCTTATGTGTTGAGATGTATTTAATTCATTACCAAACTAAAAAAAATCTTATTTAATTCATGGAAGTTTTCTTTATCATATTCATATTTATCTTTTTCTTTTGGTAGTAGTAGGGTGCATGTGACATGTGATGTCCATTCAACTTATCCCGAAGAGATATTAAAAGAGAGGAACGACAAGTGAACCCGGTTCGAATTCAACTTGTGTTAAAGAATCAAAACCCTAATCTGACCTTAATCTCGGACTCTAATCCAATCTTATAGAATTAGGGGTGAGTAAAGAAATCGAAAACAAACTGAAAAATTGGTTAATCGAGCCAATTGGTTCGGTGTTTTTAAAAAATCGAAGGTACCAGTTCGGTTTCAGTTAACCAATATAGAAAATCAGCGGTTAACCTAACCGATTGGTATACATATATTTCTATATATTTTATAATATTTATTTATATTATATTATATATATTATAAATTAATAAATATGCATTATATATAGATATATTTATAATATATGATATATTTTTTATTATTTAAAATATAATATAATATTATATATATATATTCATATAATCTTATAATATATATTATAAAAATTAAAAAACCAAAAACCGACGACTAACCAAACTGATCAACCAATTAACCGATTGACTTCGGTTCAATTTCGATTACCAATTTTCCAAAAGCCAACAATACTGATTCGATTAACCAAATCGTAAGCACCTCTATATAAAATTGGGTCCCAATCCATTGACATCCCTACCTCAGCTACTGGATCATCGATATATTTATTTGAATTATTCCACTATATCTAGAGGATCATTATTGCTTGAGTCTGCATTGCTTAATCCGTCCTGGAAAATCATCTCCTTGAATGACTTTCATGTACAAAAGAAAAGATGGGCCATCTAACAACTCCATTTGGGGCTGAAATTTCCGGAGGAAAAATGTTCACCTTACTTTCTTCTGATATTGACTTCTGGGTTCCTGTAAACTGTTGTTTACGTATAAAAAGAATATCATTTTCATTGCTGAATCGCTCATGAGCCGACTTTGGAGTTAATTATATCTTTCGGTGCTTTTATGAATCTTTTCTTCAAAGTTGTAATATGATAACGTTGTGGGTGCACAGAGTTTGTTCTGTCGGTAAGCTGGGATTACTTGGATTGTCGTCAGCTTTTTAACCAAAACATTGAAAACAAATTTGATTCATCCAATCTAGAGTCATCTTCACTAATTTGACTAAAAAAATGACAACATATCTTCTTGCAATCTCTTTTGTTAAAGTAACTCTTAATTAATTATTTTTGATAGAATATTTCTCTCTCTCTCTCTAAACTTGTTCCCATTAATCATGAAAATCTTCAAACCAACCAACAAAATCTAGGGCGTATGGGAATTTGTCAAATTTTTAATGGGCCTGAACCCAAAGTCCATTGTAGTTGAAAATTTTCAAGTTGGACAATTCGATTTACAGCTTTAAATTTCTGAAAGCAAAAATTATTCGAACACCCTGGATGGATGGGATCACCAGTCTTACTCGCACAATGGGAACATCTCTCATGAATTTAACATACATGGAATATATTTTTAACGACCTGGATGCCAAGCCTATTAGTTCTAGGTATTTGCACGATTTTTTACTTTCTTGAGATCTGGGCTCTACCAAAAGGGCTGACAATGGTTCAAGATTTGGCCTGGTTAAGGGTAGATTGAGACCCACTCTAAGCAAATATACAAATCTGGCCTTTTCAAGGGTAGATTTTTTAATTTGTTAATTTTCTTGTCTTTTCTTCTGTAGACGTATAAATTGTCCCAGACCCCAATTTTAATAGGGTTGGATTGGGTTTAGTAATGAGGATGCAAGTCTGCAACTTAGGTTGGATTAGCCCCCAAATCCAATCCTACCTAAAATGGACCTGGAGGCTGAACCCTCTTTTCCTCTGGTTTGCAGGTCACTAATTCAACTGTTCAGGTCAAATGGTCAGACTGTGTCACATTAATAATGTATAAATTCATATATATATATATACATACATATATACATACATACATATATATATATATATGTTATAATTTTATATTTTTTAATTCAGTTTTTAATTTTATTTGTAAAAGAATATGAACCCGACTCAACTTTGGATTGGGTTAGGGTTGAGACCTTGACCAACTTGACCCAACGTAAGCCCAACTTAACTTCATATTTGCATGTATAGATATCATATAAATATGTATTTATACATGTAAATACTCATGTATATGTATGTATATGGCATAATTTATTTCATTTTATTGACAATTTATATATTTTCTTTTTATTACATACATATTCTTTTTATAGATATCATATAAATATTTTTTTAATTTTATTTTCTATTTATAACTCTATTTATCTAAATTAGTTAATATGTGCATACTAAAATTATTTGTAACATTTTATGCATTAAGGGTGCATTTTATTTATTTTATAGGTATTTTTATATTTATATTAATTTTTTGTCTCAAAATTAATCATATGCTTTATGGTAATTGGTGAAGCATAAATCACCTGACTCCCCTGTTAGAGGACAACTCATATGAACAGTAGATCAGGTTAGTGGATCAATCTGCAAGAAATAGGAGATCAGAGTGTTCGGGGGTTTAGACTTGGGGTGAGTACTTCAATGCTTAAGTTCATCGAGCTAGAAAGCAAGAAAATTGGGGAATTAAGAAAACAAGAGAGCTGGTTTTTGCACTTAATCGTGCGTACCTTGTGAAGGCAAGGAGGTGCCTTTTCATAGGCCTTGGAGTCCAAGAGTCGTGTCTGAGATATCTAGGAGTGATAGGCCTTATCGACCTATTTTCTTTAAGGCATGTTGCACTAGCACTGGCAACGACCTCATCTAGTCTCTTTGAAGTGTGTCGGGACTGGGGTCATCCTTACCAGGTGGGTGACATGTCATCGTCGGTTTTGGAATTGGTAGGTTTGTTAATCGGATAAGGACAATTTGTCACCTAGGTCAATACCCTGGAGGTCAACTGGCAACTCAAGTCGTTAGTTGCTTAGGTTGGGGAGGTCAAGCTGGCATCCGAAGGCATCGACTTGTTCTCTCAAAGTGATGTGCCCCACTCTGCTGAGGAGCAACCTACCGGTCTTCCTTAGGTCGAGATGTAGGTCGGGTTAGTCAATAGAGGCTGACCTGGCCAAGTGAGACCTGTCCCCATGTGGCACTGAGGTGTCATTAGATGGTTTGGATTTGCCACGTGTCTCTTTGTGATAGGTTAGCCAAATTACCCCTCATCAGTAATAATTTACCTAAATAAAATTATCCGTTTATATAACTTACCTAAATTAATCATATATATAATTTCCTTATATATTTTTAAAAGTATATTTTTTTCTTTCATAGTTAATTTATATAGTTCTTTTTTATTAAGTTATGTTCTATTTAAATTTTATTTTACATTTACAACCATTTTTACTAAATAAAAAATATCTTTACTTAATATATATATATATATCTTTCCAATATAATTTAATTTATAAATGATAAATAATTAAAACTAGTAGGGGGGGTTCTATTAGAGCCGAGGCTCCTGGCCCAAAGCAAAATTTGTTTCTACAAGGGTATTTTTGTTCATTGTAATTAGATTTGGGAAAAACCCTATTCTAGTACATTTACTAAGAGAAAAACAAATACATATTTTTTGTTTAAAAGAAGTATTATGGGAATTTTTAGTATAGATTGGTTTATTTTATTTATAAATAACTAAATACTCAATTTTCTTAAATTTTAAAAGGTATTATAACTAATTTATAATATGTTTTATTTTTTTAGTTTTAATATTTTTTAAAGGAGGCTTACGCCTCACCAATTTGAGGCACAAGGTGGTGATGCGTAAGCCTCTCAAAAATAGAGGCATTAGTTTCTTAGTAAAGGGGTAAGGTGCCTAAGGCCAAGTATTTTGGTTCCACCGACCAGGTTTTAATTCAACCCAAGCCCAATCCAAAGAATTGGGCCTGGCCCGAGCTTGATGTCAAGGCTAAATTATCCAAATTGAGTGTAACCCGCACTAAAATTTGATACAYTTGGGTTGGGCTCAGACCCGTTCTACGCTCAAGTTGCTCAATTAGTCCACATTAAAAATCAACATATATGAATGTGTATATATATGCATAATTACATAGATGTGTGGTTTATTAAAAAAGAATATGCATATATGCATGTATGCATATATAAATGTATATAACTGTGTCAAGCTCAAGTTGGGATAAGGTTAGGTTGTGCTTGGACTGGGTTCATGCTACCTAAGGGTTAGACCGGAGCCCAACTTGAAAAATTAGAAAATACAAACTTTTGAGCCTAGGCCTAGCTTAAGGATAAAAAATCCAAGCTCAATCCATGTAAAACTTCAGGATGGTCAGTTTGAACTTAGGTTGGGTRTTCATCGAAGTTGCACACCTAGTAGGTAGGTGTAGTTTATGAAGACGAATTAGACTAAACTAGGGTTTAACCCATTTTAAACTTGCCCAATTAAAAACTGTGCTTTACACGACTTGCTTCATTGTAATTATTTACTTGGGTTTGGGTGGATTGTTGACCTATATTTTGATGATAACAAACTCATTGAAAGTAATGATGGTATACAAGTATGCAACAATCTTTAGTAAGTTTCTCTATGCTAAATGAGTATAAATGCTAGAATGCTACAGTGAAAACTATGTTGAGTTGGCTTCCTGTGCTTCAGTGAATGTCTATACCATTATCATCATCTCTCCAACTAAGGAAGTTCCAAATAAATCAACCATCAAGGCTATTAAAGAATTTAATGGTTTTGGAACTGCTCAAGAATGATATGCTAAAACATCTCCACAAGGAGAAGACTATATCAAGTTGTACTTAATTGTTTTTATTTTTAGGATCTTAATGTAATTAGTTTTATGATGCACTCTATAGATGCTTAACAAGACCGAACTCAGTTGATCATCCTTAAAAACCATTATCCTTATTGGGCCTGGTTCCATGGTTATAAAAATTAGGAAAATGTTTCTTGAGAGCCAATCAAAGAGTTTCCAAGCCTTTGGACTTAATTCCTGAACCTTTCTAAGTGTTGGGTGGTTTGTCAAGCAAATTGGCCCTGACCATGAAAGGTAGTCAATTACATCAAGTTGTACTTAATTGTTTTTAATTTTAGTGTCTTAATGTAATTAGTTGTATGATGCACTCTATAGATGCTAAACAACATCGAACTCAGTTAATCATTCTTAAACCATAATCCTCAATGTTAGGACTAGACCTACTCATGGGTTGGGCTTCAGACTTAACTTTACAATGTTTTAGGCTTGGCTTCAAGTTTGGCCCATTCAAATTTTTACAAAAGCTAAGCCCACACCTAGCCATGAACAGTTCTAGTTAGGATAGGATATCTGGTCAAATTTCAGTCTTTCTTTTTCCCCTGCAATTGGGTCTATCCCTGGATAGACAGATAGCCTATCCCCTAAGCACAAAACTCCTAACCCTAGTAGCAGCGGGATTTGATCCCATGTCTCTACTACAACTAACTAGAGAGATTACCAATTGAGCCACCATTTGCTTACGTGGGGTACTATTATTGATTAACCCATCTTGAGGCCCTGAATGGTTGAGACTAACACAAGGTAATGACACTCAAATATCAACCAAACCAACAAAGATTAAAAGCCTTCTTGGTSGTCTACGGGGTGTTAATGGACCGGTTTTGAGTTGGATTGCATCCAAATCAAAATCAATTTGGACATATTGGACAAATTAATAAGACATATTGAATTGGACTAGTCCAAACTTAATGATCCAAACTATTTATTGGATTGGATTAGACTCCATCTATAATGGATTTATATTGGATATAGTCAGATTAAATCAATATATAATTCATTGATAGGAGATAAGAATACAGGTGTCAATGGACCAGATTTGAGTTGGAACCAATCCAAATTAAAACCAATTTGAACAAATTGGATTGTCCAGACATTGAATTAGACTAGTTAAAAATGGTCCAAAGTATTCATCGGATTGGATTAGATCCAGTCCATCTGTAATGGACTCATATTGGACTGGATCAGATTGGACCAAACCCAGTCCAATTGATACCCTAGGCCACCCATTCTGATTAACCAAGTCCATAGACACAGTAGTAAATAGGGGAAAAATAAATCTAAAAACAATAATGTACCATATATACTAGAGAATGACCCATACAAAATGCGGGGCCATTGATATGAACTATTTTGTTTTTTTATTTGACATCCATTATCCATATTATAATAAAGGATTTATTTTTTGATAGTTAAATTTTTTATTTGATTTAAAAGATTAAACCAGGTTTTATTTGTAATTAATACCCTACTTGGCTCAGCGGAAGCTAGAATATCAATTGTGTATTAATTCTTAATGAGATAAACTATTTTTTTTTTATGAARYAAATGAAATAATATGTTGAAACAAACCCAAAATACAAGAGACTAGCAGAGGGGCCGCTGCTTTGCAGGGGCTGGAATGGAATTGTAACATTGCTATTTGCTACATTAAGAAAGATAATGGTTTCTTAATAAGAAACTTACAATTATAAGTACTCAAGTCTTGAAACTCGTATAAAGACTTAAAAGAGATCATCATATGCTTGTCTTTTAAATATTGCTTCACTAAAGCACCTCATATAAAAGAACACGATCATACAGTGATAGTTCTGAGTTCTACTTCATAGTTGTCATTTGTTTCACATCGAGAACTTCCAGTTGACTCGGATGGTAGGACAGTTCGGCCTGGGAACCGTCCAGGCAATCAGTTCCGTTTTACCCTAGTTCCTGGCCAAAAATCGTTGAATTAGTCAATGACCCGTTGACCTGGGTGATYGACTCGTTGACCCGTTCAATGGTTTTGGCCATTTTTTTATTTTTAATTTTTGTTGTTAGAATGGGCCATCCATTCGAACAGGACAGTCGAACAGTTGATTGGAAACCGGTGGCTAGAACGGTTCCRTTTTCAGGTCGTTTTTTCTAGATGTCAATAATTAGACAAAATAACTTTATAGTCATAGTCATGGGAAGGGTGGACATTGCAAGGGATTCCAAAACCTTGAAAGATAAATCC
>NW_010729109.1:3206470-3217020 GCF_000365185.1 Nelumbo nucifera
TTAGAGGTCGATCAACTGAAAGGGTGACCTTTGCCCTAATATAATTCTGAAGTACAAAGATGGAACGAGTAGGACCTAAACGTTCAAAGAGGGGACGGCCTACTTCTACTGGAAGTGTTTCAAATGGCAAGTCATGAATCTGAACCCATAATTCAATCTCCTGTAGGTTCCAAGCATACTGATGTCGACCAAGGACCCAAGTTGCATCAGGACCCACTGACCATTTAGAGTCCACAAGCCATTGCTTCTAATCCTATCAAAGTCCTCTACATAACGAAAGTTGAGGCGAATGACCACGATGAAATGGGGCCAACAAAAGACTATTAGAATTTAAATTCCGAAGCTCATAAAGGCCTTGAACAACCTCATCGAATTGGTCAGTTAGACAAGGAAAAAGACAGAAAATGAGAGACAAATGCCAGCTTTCTTCAATATTAGGAGGAATAAGAGGCTGCATATTAACTACATCTCATCTATACCGTTGTTACCATTACCATGAAGCATCCGTTGAAATGCTTCATTCAATGCCTCTCGATTGTCCATGTCTAGGAGGAAAACAAGAAGCAACAAAGAAACTGAGGGAAATGATCACCACAACCTACAACCAGAAAGAGATGGAGCGGAAGAGTGAGGAACAATCAGAAAGGAAGAAGAAGAAGAAGAAGAAGAGAGACTAAAGAAAAGACAGACAGGAACTTAAATCAAAAGAACCGGAACTTCTAATTGTTTGTTATTTTCTTTTTCTCAAAGTATTCCCCTTATTTTATCGCCTTTTATGTTATCTTCCTTTATCTTTTTCCAATTTTTCTGTTATTTTCTAAATAAAAAATTTATTTTTATTGAAAATTTCCCTTATTTAATTTTTTGTTTTCAAAATTGCATAACCAGGTCAAACCAAATCAGTCCTGAACTGGTAATTGAAGCTACTGGATATATGGTTTTCAGGTATTCAAATTACCCGACCCTGCTCCTTTTATTTTGAAAATTAGATGAAATCAATCAAACCATATTGGTCCAATTCGATATGAATGGAATCAATGTCAAATTAATGCCCCCTTGGACCATGGATTCAATCATCCAATATATGTTACCAAAAAAGAAAGTCATCCAATATATGGTTTTGAGGGACAGATTAAATAGAGAATTGGATTCACTAATCATGTGTAGCGTGAAGCTAACTGCCTCGCGGATTTTGATTTAGAAATGAAACCTCAGCCCTGATTTCTAAATCCATTGAAAGAATTAGGCTGCATGATCTTTGATGGGGATTCCTCTAAATCTGCCTTGTGTATAGGGGTGTAAGTCAGGCGGGTTGGGCCGGGTTTATAGTCAACCCAGGCCCAGTTCTAAAATTTGGGTTTAAGGCTTGAGCCTGGACCAAGTCCAAGGTTAAGCTCAATTTTCCAAACTCGAGCCCAGTCCGCACTGTAATTTGATGAATTTGGGTTGGTCTCCAGCCCGGGCCGGGTTTGGGTTGGTCAATAAACCCACTCTAAAATTATACATATATATGTATTTATGCAAATATGTATATATATTTATGTATATGTGTATGCAAAATATTTATATGTATATATATATATAAATATGTATGCGTAATATATATATATATATATATATATATATATATATATATATATATATATATATACATATGTGTATAGTTGGGTGGGGCTCAGGTTAGATTCGGGCTATCTAAGGGTTAAGCCCAGGCCCGGGCCAAAAAAAAAAGCCCAATTTCTTGGGCCCGAGCCCAACCCAATGACCAAAAATCCAAGCCCAGCCCATCTAAAATTTCGGGCTGGGGCGGTTCGGGCTCGGGTTGGGCCCGCCCAAATTGCACCCCTACTTGTATAGAGCTCTTTTCTACTTTATACCAATAAGAAAGCCAAGGTGGGGAGCAGAAAAAGTGGAATCATGGAAAAGAGAAATCAATTGTCAGGTGTATACAAACTTTTTGTAGTTCCATCAGTCCTAAAATTTCTTCAATGAAGAAAAATTAATGGTTGTTTGTTTGTCTTTTGAATGAACGGTTTTTTCAACTCAAACTCCAAACCTGGCAAACTCAATTTTGGTGGCTTGTGGCTTTTAACCTAACCACCTATGAGCTTAGCTTTTATTGAGTAAAGAAATTAAATACTTTCACTAAACAAATCACATATTGAAGTCCAAGGGGTTATATTTTAATGAATAAGTTTGAATTTTGTGATTCCGCCTTRATCATGCTGAAATGAAAAGATTGGCCTTTAAGAGGAATTTGAATTCTGCTAAACTGCATTATTTATGGGCATTTTTTAAGTTTCTCCCAAATAAAGGGTATCCAAATTTCAAAGGATCCGAAATCATTCAAACACAACTTAGGCTTAGTTTGAAAAGAGTATAAATACAAATACGTGCAGTATAAATACATAAAAAATAATATAAAATATAAGATTTTGTGTTCTACAAATTATATTTGTGCTCCTTTCAAACTGTATGATTGATGTAAAGTGTTATCATTGATTCCACAGCCTACTGGGGTAGTAGGGTGCAGATAGGACTCAATTTGAAGAATTTCTATTGCATTAGGTTTGTTGGGCCTTTCTAATTTGACAAATGCTCGACCCAAGTCAGCCCAATTGTTGTGAAGAGATCAAAGAATAATAAAGAATTAGTAAATAGTAAAAAAAAAAAAAATCAAAGGTGAGAACGAGAAGAAGACAACGTGGTTTGGCATATTAAGCCTATKCTCATGGAGGGTTCCTTCAAAATTCTGTTATGTATCAAAGTATCAATCAATCCTTATAGCCCAAGCAGAAATCTAGTATTTTTACTATTGAATTAGGGTTTACAATTGTTGACGCTCTAATCTATGTGCAATTGACCAATACACCCCCAACTCCAAGTTGATACTTGATGGACCCATTAATGACTTATCAAAAGAAAATGACCCATTAATGACGGTAAAACAAATAAACAATGTTGAAGAATGAAGACCATGGTTGGCTGAGGCAGCATCTTCAGGGCATTTTGTAGGTTGAGATACACCTTCATGCAAACACATGGTGCTGCTGATTTGTTGAAGCTTCACCAGAAGATTCGATGTCTATGAGGCATAAATGATTAATTTCTAATTCTTCATGCATGTTTCTCCTTTGGAAACTATTAAAAGAAGGGTAAAATGGTAATGAAACATTAGTATTCACCCATATCTCTTTCTTCAACCTATTTCATCTAGACATCCCAATGTTTGCCCCTCTTATAAACCACTTTATTGGGTAAAAAAAAGTAAAAGAAAAAAATAAAAATAAAAGACTTCAAATTGATGAGATTCAAACAAGATACACAATTCAACCCATGTCAACATTCAACCACTTCAAAGAAGAAGAAGAAGATGAAAAAGAAAAAGAAGGAAAAGAAAGAAAAAAAAAGAAGGAAAAGAATATTTGGAGATTTTAGTGGATTCAACTGTTTCTTGTCCAATTTTTTCTCATTATTAAGTTCCATGGTGCAATTCTTCATGGTTTATTTGCTTTTATTATTTTTTTTTTACTTGATAGATTTTATTTTTATATTTTTCTAAGTACCGTACAGAGCTGCATGGCTCATGGTTTTGAATGGGTCTTGGTTTTACACTGGATTTATTTGGACCGAAACTTAAAGAATATTATTATTAAATTAATGTAAAACTAATAATATAAAATAAAATAATGCTAATAAGATTATTAAATCTTATAATTTTTTTTTTGCTAAAAATTTTGAAATTTAGTTAGGAAAACTTCACCATAGACCAATAAGATATCTAATAGTAAAATTTCCAAAGGCTTAAAACATTGACATTTATTGGGCGTTCTTTTTCTGGATTTTGAGGGGGGAAAATTGGTCAATGGGATTTTGATTCCTATTGACAAAAAATCTCATATTCTTTTTTTAGATTTATGTGAGGACTAGGGAAAGTTTATTTTCCTAGGTATCACTTACCTGGGTAAGTGATTCCCATCTCCTAGGTGGGTAAATAACTTTCCCACCTTGGGGGAAAGTTGCCAACACTTGAAAGGGACAAAAATGCCCCTTGTAATAATGGATTTTTATGTACAAAATGGCCATTGCCTTATTTACATGGAAAATAAAAGAACATGGGTAAATCTTTACTAGGAAACAATTACATGGGTAAGTGCATTTACCCGGGTAAGTAACTTACTGAAATGCGAACAGGGCCTTGGGCTTAGCTTGGGAAGAGTATAAGCATAAATATGCATGGTGCAAATATAAGGTATTTCTAAACCTTCAATACAGTATTTCTAGCCCTTATTTGCACTATACATATTTGTATTTGCATTCTTCCTAGGCTCAATTTGGGAATAATTCAAACACAAATGTATACAAGGTTTTATTTGTATTTATACTCTTACCAAATTGAGCCTTAATTAATGACAGGGAAACAAAGTTAAATATGAAATTTTATAGAAGTATTCATAATTGTCTAGTTGATGAATTTAGGCTGCTCTACAAACTCTCGATCTGGTATAAATAGGGGTGTACAAATATGTACAATATAAACCTTGTACTTTGGGCTCAGTTTGGAAGGAGTATAAATACAAATATGTACTGTGAAAATACATATAAAATAATACAAAATACAAGGTTTTGCACTCTACGAGTTTGTATTTGTACTCCTTACAAACTGAAACTTATAAAGAATAAAAATACAAATATGTAGAGTGCAAAACTGTGTATTTTGTATTTGCACTGCACATATGTGTATCTGTACTCTTTCCAAACAGAGTGTTATATTTCAAAACCTTATATTTACAGTGTACATACTTGTATTTGTACTCTTCCTAAACAATTGTGGCATTCAGTAAATCTGAAGTTTAAAGTCTAAAAAGTATAAAACGTTGGAAAAAGTTCTAAAAGCAATCTACAACTACAAAACTTTTGTAGATATTTGAATGTAACGACATTGTTCATCAATTTGAATGCTCTGACATATGAAGAATGTACATTTTACAATTTTACCCCTCAAACTGTTACTTAAATAATAATAATAACAAAAATTATTAAAATTGTATAATGTTATAAAAATTATAAAATAATAAAAAATTAAATATTAAGAAATAATAAGACTAGAAAATTAAAAATAATAAATAAGATTGACAATATTAATAAAAAGACTAAAACAATCAAAATAATAATAATAAAATATTTGTAAAATGTTAATACTATTAATATTATAAAAAAATATAATAAAAAACTAGATGTTGTCTTCAACCTCTTGCACGACCATCGAACTACAAAATCGGAGAGTTTTGCCTGTAACGACAAAACTGAAGAGATTCCAATACAACTCCTTAGCAGACCGACGGTTCAATCTACATTCAAACCATTCACTGAACCCAAGCCTTGCATAACCATGCACATGGAAGCAACAACCGAGACTTCCACCTCCTGAGTGCAATAATTATCCAACTCAACCAAGCAGAATATTCTCTGATCCTCTCTCACGTGGAAGTTATGATTGGTTTAAGTGTCAAGTCGTTACAACGAACTTATCGTTTAGCTTATAAATAATACATCTCCTTGCCTTTATGGCCATGAATGGAATGAAACTTTGTTGTGAGACGTGGAAAAATCATTATAGCTCAAGGACCCAAGTGTTGTTACGAGTGAGTGCGTCAAATTCATCTTTCATGAATTTGTACCAATTCTTGTCAGACAAGAGAGCATGCTTAATAGTGGAGGAGGGTTCATATATGGGTTCAATTGTAGGGTATTTGGGTGCAAGGTAGGTTTTGAGTTTGAAAATATCACTCTTTAACTGAGTGGTCGTAGGGTGGGTATTGGTTGGTGGAGGATCAGCATGGGTGGAGTGGTAGAGGAGGAGGGAGGGGAGGGTGGGAGATTTTCATTGGTGTGGTGATCATCCAATTCTAAGATCGACTCAGAATTGGAGGGCAATGGATCAAATGTAGGATGAAGGGGAAAAGAGGGTTGTGATGTGATGTTAAGGGGAGGAGAAGGTTTGGTTGATTTGGTTTGATGGGAGGTAGAATTATGGACTTTCTGGGTAATGAGGGTATAGGTTGGGAGTGATTGGGTTGAGGCGTATCATAATCAATAAATTTAAATGGAAAATAACTCTCATTAAACAAGACATGACGAGAGACATACCAAAAGCCAGTGGAGGGATCAAGACATTTGTATCCATGATGCGTAGCATTGTACCCAAGAAAGATGCAATGAGAAGAACGATAGTTTATCTTGTTACTGTTGGAGGGCCTCTTATATGGAAAACACTAACAACCAAACACCTTCAAGAAGCTGTAATCTGGACTGTTGTGAAAGAACTTCTCCCATGGAGATGGATGTCTAAGAACCCGAGTGGGTGTTCGGCTATACAAATATGCAACACTAGAAAATGCTTTCCACAAATAAATAAATGGAGTTGAAGATTAAGCAAGCAAAGTCAATCCATTTTCAACAATGATACGATGTTGTCTCTCAATACTACCATTTTGCTCGGAGGTATGAGGACAAGTCAATCGATGAGTGATCCCATTCTGTTCAAGTATAGAAAGAAAATTTTGAAACTCTCCTCCACCATCAATTTGTAGTGCCTTTTATGTTGTAGCCAAGGGCATTTTCAACATTTGCCTTAAATTTGAGAAAGATATGTAGAGCATCAGATGGAAAAATCCAGAAGTATTTACTATAGGCATAAGCAAAGCTAATGTAGTATTTATAATCAGAATGTTTACTAACTGGGGCTGGTCCCTAAACATCTATGAAAACTAGTTGTAAAGGAGAAGAAACAGAAGACCTAGTAGTAGAAAATGGTAATTTGTGACTTTTGCCCATTAGACAGACTGAACAAAAAGACAAAGACTCTTTGGAACTAACTGGCAATTTTTTTCTGAGAGATAACTATGCTTAGAGCAGGGTGGCCTAATCGTTGATGCCATATAACAATGGTCTCTCTTTCTCTTACAAAAGCAAACCTCTCTTGCATGCAGGAATCTCCTAACCGTAGTTGGTACAATCCATTATTATTTAGCCATTGTAGAAGATAGGGCTATTCATAAGAAGGCCCAATCCGACCAAACCGACCAACCCAGATCGATCCAACCCGAATCGGCTAGGTTTTCATCAGCACCGGTCGGTTTCGGGATGTGCAAATTCMTAAACCGATGATTCAGTTCGGTTTCGGTTTTCACACAAGAAAACTGAACCGACTTAGTTCCTAGTTCGAACATGAAGTTCCAAAGCCCATTAGGCCACCTAGTTTTTGAATGGTTGCAAAAAACTTTGGATTAGTGAATAGTGATTAATGAACAACTTTTGTGATTAACTTTTCATTTAAATTTTATCATAAGAGATGGCTGAAATGATGTTCAATTTATGACTGTTTTTAAAATTAGCAAGATTTTATCACAAGGATGAACTTAGAACCGAAACTGACCCAAACCGACCCAACCCAACTCAAACCGACCAGGTCGGTTTTGCTTAACACTGGGTTGGTTTCGGTTTCTATGTCAAGTAACCCGACCAAGTCAGGTCGGTTAAAAAACCACAATAAACCGACCCAACCCGACCCGTGAACAGCCCTAGTAGAAGAACCTTCTTCATTGCCTAATCCTCATAAGAAAGAAGCGAGGATGAAACTCAAAGAACACATTGTTATCAACTAAGAATTATGTTATAGACAAGAGATTCTGTGTAATTTTTGGAACATACATATAGACTTTGTAGAATAGAAAACCAATGTTCTGGATTTGCAAATCTGCTCCATTAGCGATACGAATTTGATATGGTCCAGCATATTCGGAGTGTAGTTTCAGATTTGCAAGATCTGATGTAAGATTATTTGTAGCTCTGGTATCTGGGTACCAACTGCCATCATTTACAGTAGGAGTCGTATCGGCGGAGTTGGCATTCTTCTCACCGTCCTTGTGATATCGAAAATAACTGTTTTGGGCTGTATGATTCTTCTTTTTACAAATTCGATAGGCTTGGATGAACCCCGTATTGCTGTTGTTGTTTTCATTTGGATTCTTCTTGCTGTAGTTCCGTTGGTTCCCTTGTTTTTATTATAGCTAGATTTGTCTTGTTGTCCACGTTGAGCAACATGGACGTTGGTAAAGGATAAGAGCCAGGTACGATCTGGAATCAAAGACATTATCTATTACAAAGCACCGGATCTCGCTGGAATGAATGGAAAACTGGGAGTAGAGACTGGCTGGAACTGAGCATCACTAGAAAGGATTGACCAATGCTTGGAGGAGCTCTTTCAAAAGCTAATTTCTCTAACTCCGTCTGAAGGCATTATCACTGAGATGCTTAAGACAAGAATTATTCAACCCAATAACAACCTCAACTCCTATTCTGTTGGTAAGAAAAAAAAGACGGGGAATGGAGGACGTGCATGGATTACAGGGCACTCAATAGTGCCATAGTCTGGGACAGATTCCCTATGCCCATAATTGATGAACTCTTGGATGAGTTACATGGAGCTTGAATCTTCTCTAAATTAGACCTTCTGTCCAGGAACCACCAAATAATAATCTGGGAAATAGATGTGTAGAGAACGGCCTTCCACACACATGAAGGTCACTACGAATTCCTAGTCATGCCACTTGGGTTGTCCAATGCGCCATCCACCTTCTAAGCATTGATGAACGACATCTTTAAGGTGCATCTCCGAAAATTTATTTTGGTGTTTTTTATGATATACTCATTTGTAGCAGGACCTTTGATGAGCATATGGAACATCTCATAAATACATTGGGAATCCTCTCACACCACTAGTTATTTGTCAACAAGAGTAAATGCATATTCGGGGTGGATCGGATTGATTATTTAGGCCACATCATTTTAGCACAGAGAGTGGAAATGGATCTAGGAAAAATCAAGAGCATCACTAACTGGCCCCAGCCCAAAACATAAAAGGACTACGGGGATTCCTCGGTCTCATCAGGAATTACAGATCCATGGCTCAACCTCTCACCTAACTCTTGAAGAAGGGAGAATGGCAGTAGTCAGGCCAAGCCACCCAAGCATTTGAACAACTAAAGGAAGTCATGACAATGGCTCCTGTACTCACCCTCCCTGACTTCTCCAAACAATTCTTAGTGGAGAGCAATGCTAATGATGTGGGTTGGGGGCAGTTCTAACTCAAGAAGACAGGCCCATAGCTTACTTCAGCAAGGCCTTGCAAAGGAGAAATAGAAGCCTCTCTACCTATGATGACAAGGAGCTTTTGGCCATTGTATCAGTAGTTCAAAAATGGAGACAGTACCTAATTAGGGCAAGGTTTCGAATAATAACAGATCATAAGAGCTTGATTTTCTTGCTTCAACAGAGATTACTCACACCAACCCAATAGTGTATGGTGATAAAACTAATGGGTTTTGATTGAAAGATTGTCCACTATATCTACCTTGCATTCATGTTTTCCTAGGTTTGGATACTTAGAGGCACTAAAAACGTCTAATCGAACTTTCTGCTCCCTTAATGAAATGTTCATTTCCCCCGMTTTACAGTTTCTATTATCTGTTGCTAGAAACATGCATCTTAAGAATATCAGAATGTGGTTTAGTTCCTCAATTAGGGTCATGTCTGTGATGATGAAATCCACTGGAAAGTGACAACCCTCTAGCCTGACAATGACATCCTCAATAACACTTCGAGGGGTCTTAACTGACCAATCAACAAGTTGTAGAATTACCGGGGTAGGTTCTAACTCCCCGATCCTAAACCTATCATGAATGGACGAAAGCATATTTATAATGACCCCTAGATCCAATAAAGCCCAATTGAAGGTGACTTCAAAGATGACACAACTTATGAGAGGAGCATCAGGATCTTTCAGTTTTTTGGGAAGTTGGTTTAGGAGAGCTGCACTAACATCTGCCAGAGCATCATTTTTTGTGGGGCCGATCGTGGCTCCATCATTTGAGTACACAGCTCTTTCAAGAACTTGGCATAGGCCAGGATATGTTGGATCACATCGAGGAGAGGGAAATTAATATGGACTTCCTTGCTCTCCTCGTTGCGGGTCTCTATATTCTTCTAATGTTTCCTTTCCTTCTACTCCCCCCCAACTTAGGGCTTCTTGCTCCTTTTCACTAACTCTCTTTTTCTCACACGGGTTCTCTAAAATCCTCCCACTCCTTAAGGTTGTAATAGCCTTTGTATTTTCAGGCTGAGGGCTCTTAGGAAGTGGTTGAACTTGTTGTGGAGGAAAACCCAGTGGCTGATTTCTAGGACTCACAACTAGTTGACTTGGTAATTGCCCTACTCCTCTCCTCTTCTTGGCTTCGGCTAATTGTCCTATTTAGCTTTCTAATATATTGATGGATTGCTGCTGATTTAGGATCACCTACTAAAACTTCATGAATTGGTCCTCAACGRTACGAGTTTGAAGAGGTTGTAGGTAAGCCTAATATGGTTGAACCGGCTGGTTCCTAGGGTACACTTGCTGGAATGAACTCTGTACTAGTGTCCTCTGAAAATTTTGAGCCGTTGAGTTAGATGGGTGGTATTGCTATGTGTATAGGTTTGACATGGTTGAG
>NW_010729109.1:3218401-3231455 GCF_000365185.1 Nelumbo nucifera
TTAAAAGGCAATTCAACAATATAACATAAAATAATAAAACAAACTAAGCAAGAGAAGCAATTAAAATAATAAAAAGAAGGAAAACCTAGCACATTCACAACTAGCTATGATAATYAATTAAATAAAACAATATGATGTGTGCTCTAGAATAGAAACCCTAAATGTTGGAATGCAAAAATTAAGTTAAAATTTTTTTTAATTTTTTATATTTTTATATTTTTTATTTTATTTGAAATTCGAAATTCTAAATTTAAATTTCGAAATTTTAAATTCAAATTCAAATTTGAATTTTAGATGTAGCAATCTCTGGATCTCTCATTTGACCCTCAAACTTCTCGAACTAGGCCTTCTGTCTTACCTGGCCGAATTGCAGATCTGCAGAAAATAAAACGAATATCAAATGGAATGAAAATAAATTGCAAAAAGTAAATAACGAAATTGGAATTTTAAGAATAGAAATTAAAACTAAAAGAAAGTAAAAGTGGTTGGGATCCGATTCTAAAGGTGGCATTAGTGGTATTGGCGAACTACAAGTAGGAACCCCTCCTCTTGCCAGGGCGTCCTCTTCTTCCTCTACCCTTGAACTTCTCAAGTTCAAACTTTCATCTTATTTGGGGGGCAGAATCCAAACCTTTCTCAGGAGCTCTTGGGTCCTTTTAATAGAGAATGATGGATATAACTGGAATTAGAGAGAAAGAAGGGGGTGGCAGTTGGGTTTTAGAAAAAAATATGGGTGCCCTAGGGTTTAGAATGAAGGGTTGGGGTAGTTCTAGGGTGATCCTAAGGTTGAGAAGAAAAGGAGAGGGTGGCCAATATTATGTAGGGCTGAGATTTATTGGTTAGGAGCTTAATGGTGAGGATTAGTAGTTAGGTGGCACCCTAGGGTTTAAAAACTACAAAAAGAGTGCCCTAAAATGGATGGTGGAGATTAGGAGTGAAGGGTGGAGATTAATCAGTTAGGAGCGGTTAGGGTTTGCTAAAACGTGGGGAGCATGCTAATTCAGTAGGAGGAGCGCCAAACRGGGTTAAGYAGCTAGGAGGCGCCCTCCTGCTTTCAGTTTTTCACAAAAACACTCCCTCTCTGAGTTGGACTTCACACCAGCTTCCCAAAATCTACATTTCAACCATGAAAATTTTCCAGTTTTGCACAGAATTTGCATAGGGACCCTTAAATGTCACAACATTAGAATTAACTGGGAAAATAACACAATTTGATTACTCTAAGGTTGAAAATACCCTTGAATTGATGCCCTTAAGGCATCAAAATGCAGAGTTATCAAGGAAGTAAAGGCATAAACCACTACAGATTCTCATCTGTAGCAAATAATAATCCACCTTTGGGCAAACCCCTCAGCTCAGCTCAAATTTGAGTTCAGAAATGGTTTGGTATGGAGACTAGGCAAGGTGGTCCTCAACCCAGCCTCTGTTTTTAGAAGGAAGATGTATGAAGAGGCCAATGATTCCCCTACTGGTGGTCACTCGGGATACCAAAACATCCTCCTCCATCAGTTGAAGAGAACTTACTAGTACTGGAAGGGTATGAAAAAGGATGTTAAAATGTGGGTACATGAATATGACACGTGTCAATAACATAAAATTGAAAGCTGTATTGATATTAGCATGGATTTCATTGAAGGTCTTCCTGTGCCCAACAAGAAAACAACCATACTAGTGGTAGTAGGCCATTTCCTGGCCCACCCATATATATAATGCAAGACGTGGAAAGATGTTTCCTAGATGGAATCTTCAAGTTACATGGCAATGTTATCCTCCAATGTGTGCGATGGTGATGTTACTTTCACCAGTAACTTACCACCCATAGAAAGATGGCCAAACGAAGGTCCTAAATCGCACCTTAAAGACTTGTAAGATGTTTTTCTAGTTGTTGTCCCCACACCTGGGCCTAGTGATCGATTGTCACTTGCAAAGTGGCGGTGCAATTCTATATATGCTATGTTAGAAAGTTGTAACATATCCTAAATCACACCCTTCTAAGTTGTCTATGGCATATCGCCTCCTTCTCCTCTATCGTATGTGCCTAAAACAACACGGGTGCAATCAATAAATGACTTATTGGTAGAAAGGGACAAGGTAATCCAAGAACTTAGAGACAACCTGCTTCAATCCCGAAATAGGATAAAGGTCATAGCAAACAAGAGAAGGACTGAAAGGGAATTTTCCATAAGTTGTGCTAAAATAACTCTACCCTTAAGGACAAGGACAGGAAAGAAGGTTAAATCTGAAATTCTATTACCAAGTGGGTGGTGGATCAGTTGGTACGTTAGCTGGGTAGTCCCAATAGAGATATGGATTCGAGTCCCTCTACCCTTACCACCTGCCTTGGAGAGTTATTGGTATGTTGTGCTAAAATACCAAACAGCTTAGGTGGATTGGCTCAGGTTGAGGTTGCCCAACCCTAAATCTCAAACTTCGAGCTCAAACCTGTCCAACCCAAATATAAGCAGGTTAGACCTGATTGTCCAATTAATTCAGTACTTTCAATACATGGTTGCCCAGCCAATTGGACCAATGATCGGGTCCGGGTCTACCTCTAACCTAAAAAAGTACTGTTACTCGCTGCTGGCCCATTGATTAGACGGTTGAATCATTGATCCATCTGACCCGTCTAGAGAAAAAAAAAAAAGGTTATTCGGGTTTTGGCATGATTTTATTTATTTTATTGATATCACCTCACAGGTTGACCCATTGATCCAGACGGCTGTAGACCCAGAAAGAAAAATGGTTCAACCTCGAGGCTGTGTTTTTGTCAAAATATTCTTCAACATAAAGAAGTTTTAAAATTCTGCCAATGAAAAAAGCTCCAGAGTTCTCTCTATCATCTACAAAACCCTCAACCATTCTAATCTAATAAACTCGTGTTTCAGACTTCAAAGTTTCAATACTTTTCCACTAATTAGGAAAACCCTTACAAATCCTTGCATAAGTTTTCATATTTTTCTCTTTCTTTTCCTACTTTTTCCTTTAAATCAAAGATAGCCTTAGGGTTTGTTGATCACCAACTATCAATTTCTAGGGTTTCAAAACTTAGAACTTAGAAGAAGATTATTCTACCATCTCAGGGTGGTTTAATCTTCTAGAAGTAGAAGTTTCAGAGACTGAAGAAGATTCTACCTCGATTATTAACAAGTGCAACAGCGAGGAAAGCATGCAATAATCTTATAACAATCAATGCAAAATTTATTATTTCTTTTCTTTATCTCAAGGACCATCTTTGTATGGACTCCACGTTTTACTCAGACAACACATTAGACCATTTCTCACATTAGTTCAAAGCAATAATAGTAGCCACAGCCACTATTGATCTCAGATAATCAGATCGATTCATCATTCATTCATCTACTCAAAATAAAACAAGAGCAATTTTGTCAGGGCTGCTATTTGTCCTCTTCATCTTGCCACATGTCCTATTTACATATCATTTGGACCCACCCACCATTGAGTGGGTCCCACCAACTTAGAGAAACATGGTGAAGAGGGATAGTGTTTTTTATTTGGGATTGGGGCCGGCCATTCATCAATAATGGCTTCTGAATCCTCTCCAGTCACCATTGTCCATGCACGAGTCACATGGATTGGCAGGCTAAAGAGGCAGGCAGCGGCAGCTCATGGCTCCCTCCTTGCTACACTTTTTTTTTTGTGGTGAACGACGACCCAACAGCCCAAGGCAGCGCTTTGTTTGTTCCACACGCAATGACCACTGATGATTTGGATCAGCCTGGTGAAGGACATTTTGTTTGGATTCGTTAAGAGGTCCATTCACATTCACATAGGATATTATTTAATAAAAGACAGTCACCATTGATCTATCCTGAGGCCCGAGGGGAGAGATTTGAATTGAGACAACGGATGAAAATTTAAGCCAATTAAAAATATTTCCTCCTTTAACTTTATTTTTTTTGGGGTGAAATTTCCTTTTTTCTTAACTATGTCGACCCAGTTTTGTTAATGGCGTCCAGGTTCATTAAAGGCTTGTTTTTTTCTGAAAAGATCCAAATGAGTCAATTATTTATCACTCTTTGTCTTAAGAAGAACTGAATGTATTCAAGGCCAAGTTAACGATAAAGTCTTAATTATTGTTTGTTTGGTTTCTTTCAAAGCATTTGATGTTTGGTTCTACTCATAATTATTGTATGTGTAAAACAAATATAAAATTCAGTGATGTCAAACACCGACTAAATAGGAGATCATATTTCCTATTACCACCATTTCAGGACAATCTAAAGGTTCCCTCGGTAAAAGAACAAAACATCACGTCTATTGGGGCCATGTTTATATTTCACTGGGGGTGCATGCCACCACAGTCGCAGGAATTTTTACTCACCGGATCCGTTTGGTTTGCAGTCGGAATTAGAAATAGGATGGGAATCAGAATTGGAATGGTCTATTATTATGGTCTGTTTGATCCAGATAGGAATGAGAATGAGAATGAGAATGAGAATTGGAATAAGCAGGAATGAGATTTTATTTTTAAGAGAGGGGCAGGGAATGGTCATTCTCTCCTCAAATGGGGAATGCCATTCCAGCAGGAATGAGAATGGAATTCCGATTCCACCCAACAAAACAGTTGGAATCAGAATAACTCATTTTGATTCCAATTCCGAACCCCTATTCTTGCAAACCTAGCGGAGGGGTTCCTGCTTCGCAAGGGCTGGAATGGATTTGCAACATTGCTATTTGCTACATTAAAAAAGACAATGGTTTCTTAATAAGAAACTTGCAATTATAAATACTCAAGTCTTGAAACTCATATAAAGACTCAAAAGAGATCATCATATGCTCGTTTTTTAAATATAGCTTCAGTAAAGCATCTCATATAAAAAATACGATCATACAATGATAGTTTTGAGTTCTACTTCATAGTTGTCCTTTATTTCACATCGAGAACTCCCACTTGACCCAGACAGTAGGATTGTCCAGGCAACCAGTTCCGTTTTACTCCAAACCTGGTCCCTGACAAAAAATCGTCGAATCAGTCAACAACCCATTGACCCAAGTGGTCGAACCATCGACCCATTGACCCGTTCAGTGGTTTTTGTCCATTTTTATTTTTTAATTTTTATTGTCAAAATAGGCCATCCGTTCGAACTGGACGGTCAAACCGTCGACCTAAAAACCGGTGACAAGAACGGTTTCATTTCTAGGTCATTTTTTCTAGATGTCAATAATTAGATGAAATAACTTTGTAGTCAAAGTCATGGGAAGGGTAGGCAATATTGCAAGGGATTCCAAAACCATGAAAGATAAATCCAAAGTGACCTTAAACACAAAAATAAACTGGCACCAAATCCACCAAACTGGAAAAGCCAAGGAAAAAAAATCAGAAAATCAAGTCCAAAGATTCGCTTTGAGAACGAGCTAAACATACATGCAATCAAAGAAAGAGACAAAGCTGATTGTCTTGTAAGAAAAAAAAAAAACATTGTACAAGAAAACCCAAAGAAAAAACTAAAGGGAAGAAATAAAATGGTGGTAAACCCTAGACTGTATACGCTCAAATAAAGCCAACAGTAGAAGAAACCTTTGAATAGTGAAAATCCAAAATCATAAAAAACCATGGTTTTCGAACCACCGTTGACTCAGACAGATGGACATTTCGGCTCAGGAACCATCCAGGAAACCGGTTCCGTTTTACCCCAATCCTGGTCCCTGGCCAAAAACCGTTGAATTGATCAACAACCCATTGATTCGGGCAGTCGAACTATCGACCCATTCAATGGTTTTTTACCATTTTTTTATGTTTTTAATTGGGAACCGTCCAAGCAACCCGTCCCGTTTTATCCCAATCCCAGTCCCTGGCCAAAAACCATTGGATCGGTCAATGACCCTTTGACTAGGGCGGTCGAACCGTCAATCCATTGAACCGTTCAATGGTTTTTGGTCGTTTTTTTTTTTATTTTTTAATTTTTGTTGTTAGAACGGGTCATCCGTTCAAACTGAACAGTCAAATTGTCGACCCGAAAATCGGTGGCCAGAATGATTCTGTTTTCAGGTTATATGAGTCACACGCTCGAATGACATAACACGTATGATACTGCTTAATGGGTCTGAAAGACTCAATTTTTTGCTTGTAATTTTTGTTGAAGAAGAAGACCAAACACAAAAGTAGAAAATGAAATTAAGGAACATACCGCATACACTCGAATAAACTCAACAGTAGAAGAAACCTTTGAGTAGTGAAAATCCAAAAGCATAAAAAACCATGGTTTTTGAATGTCGTTGACCCTAATAGACAGACATTTCGGCCTAGGAACCGTCTAGGCAATCGGTTCCGTTTTACCCAAATCCCAGTCGAACTGTCAACCCATTGACCCGCTCAATGGTTTTGACCATTTTTTTTATTTTTTTTAATTGGGAACAGTCCAAGCAACCGATTCTGTTTTATCCCAATCCCAGTCCCTGGCCAAAAACTGTTGAATCGGTCAGCGACCCATTGACCCAGCGATCAAACCGTTGACCCATTGACCCATTCAATGGCTTTTGGCCATTTTTTTATTTTTTTAATTTTTGTTGTCATAATGGGTCATTTGTTCGAACTAGACGGTCAAACCGTCGACCCAAAAACCGGTGGCCAAAATGGTTCCTTTTTTGGGTCATATGAGTTACACACTCGAATGACACAACACGTATGATATTGCTTAATGGACCTCACACACTCAATTTTTTGCCTATAATTTTTGTTGTCAGAATGGGTCATCCATTCGAACCAGATAGTCAAACCGCCTTTTTTATTTTTTATTTTTTTAATTGGGAACCATCCAAGCAATCGGCTCCATTTTACCCCAATCCCAGTCCCTAGCCAAAACCATTGAATCGGTCAATGACCCATTGACCCTAGTGGTCAAACTGTCGACCTATAGACCCATTTAATTGGTTTTTGGCCATTTTTTTTTATTTTTTTAATTTATGATACTGCTTAATGGACCTCAAACACTCAATTTTTTTCTTGTAATTTTTGTTGAAGAAGAAGACCAAACACACACAAAAAAAAAACAAAAGCAGAAAATGAAAAAAAAAGGAACATACTGCACACGCTCGAATAAAACCAACCATAGAAGAAACCTTTGAATAGTGAAAATCCAAAAGCATAAAAAACCATGGTTTTCGAATCGCCGTTGACCTAGACAGACGAACATTTCGTTCTAGAAACCGTCTAGGCAATCGGTTCCGTTTTACCCCAATCCCGATCCCTGGCCAAAAATTGTTGAATCAATCAACGACCCATTGACCCAGGCGGTTGAATTGTCGACCCATTGACCTGCTCAATGGTTTTGACCATTTTTTTTTTTAATTGGGAACCATCTAGGCAACCGGTTCCATTTTATCCCAATCCCAGTCCCAAGCCAAAAACCGTTGAATCGGTCAATGACCCATTGACCTAGGCAGTCGACCCGTTGACCCATTCAATGGTTTTTGGCCGTTTTTTTTTATTTTTATTGTCAGAATGGGTCGTTTGTTCGAACTAGACGGCCAAACTGTCGACCTGGTGGCTAGAACAGTTCCATTTTCGGGTCGTATGAGTTACATGCTCGAATGACACAACACGTATGATACTACTTAATGGACCTCACACACTCAGTTTTTTGCTTGTAATTTTTGTTGTCAAAATGGGCTATCCATTTGAACCGGATGGTCAAACCACCTTTTCTTTATTGTTTTAATTGAGAACCATCCAAGCAACTGGTTCCATTTTACCCCAATCCCAGTCCCTGGCCAAAAACCGTTGAATCGGTCAACGACCCATTGACCCTAGTGGTCAAACCGTCGACCCGTTGACCCGTTCAATGGTTTTTGGCTGTTTTTTTTATATTTTTTAATTTTTGTTGTCAAAACGAGCTGTCTGTTCAAATTGGATGGTTGAATTGTCGACGCAAAAACTAATGGCCAAAACGGTTCCATTTTCGAGTCGTATGAGTCATAACACGTATGATATTGTTTAATGGACCTCGAACTCAATTTTTCCTTGTAATTTTTATTGTCAGAATGGACCATCTGTTCTAACCAAAAGGTCGAACCATCGACCTGAAAACCGGTGGCCAGAATAATTCTGTAATTTTTTACTTGTAATTTTTGTTGTCAGAACGACCATTCATTCAAATTTGACGATCGAACCATCAACCTGAAACCGGTGGCATATATATATATATATATGTATATATATATATATATAAATTCTTCATTGAGAATTTTCAATCAAGAACTTTTATATATATATATATATATATATATATATAGTTATGTCGTAGAATTCATTCATTGTGCAGATGTACAGGTGGAGGAGTTTTTGAGTTTGGAAAGGTATACAACTGACTCATATAACTATTGGAAGATTCTATATTCATTTTTATCAATAAAATAAATAAGATTTCTTATACTAGAATAATTCCCAACTTTATAAAATATGTACTGCAGATGGCAAACATGGAGTGAAGAAATAATAAGTTGTGTATCTTATTTGGGTTTCTTGTAATTAAACTTTATAAACTGGGGTTATTACAATCTCTTTTTGATGTTTTCTTATTGCATTTATCCATGGCCAAATGTTCAAAACCGCATACTCTTTTTTTTATTTCATTTGGAGGCTATAAATGATCTAACTTTTTCTTTTATAAATGATCTAACTTATTGTGTGTGTTTTTTAATGGGTCCATGATTCAATTCTTTGGATTTTTTCATGAGTGTATCCAACTAAAATTATAGCATGATATCATAAATAAAATGCATAAAATTCTAAGATAGAGAGAGAAAAACTAAATCACTAATGCGGTTGCCCACACCCCACATAAGAAGACAGAGAGGTTAAGGGGAATAGGATGCAGAAAGTGAATCTTTATCAATACATTAAAGAGCAATTTAAAGGAATGGAAAACCAAAGAGGATATAATATATGAAAATTAAAATACAAATTACAAATTGGTAGAATAGTTTTAATTTTGTAAAAAATTTACGAGACTTTTGTGGTTTTAGATATTTCCATTGAAATAAATTATCAATAAATATTTTATGCATCTTTAAACAAAATTTTGGGATTTCATAACTAACTATTAAGAATAACTAATATAGATAAAAATAATATAAAATATTGATAAATAAAAGAGAATTCTTAGAACATTTCGGTTGAACTCTAAAATTTCAAAATATTTGTTTGTGGTCAAAATTTTTGAGATTTAGAACCATGATGGTTAGTATTGAAAGGTTGAGGATCAAATAAGGTAACTAAGGTAGCATTTTGGTGTGGGTCACACTATATGTTTGATGGGGCTGTAATTAGAAAGGATGCAGATCAGATCCAGCCATATCCAAATCCAATCCAATTACTGAAAACTTCAAACCCGATTCAGAATTATATATATTCAACTTGGACTGAATTATAATTAATCGAATCTATTTTATTATCTTTAAGAAGGATTAAAACCATGATTTTCGAAATGCTATTGATCCGGACGGTCAGACTGTTTGGCCCRGGAACCATCCAGGCAACTGGTTCTGTTTTACCCCAAACCTGGTCTTTGATCAAAAACCGTTGAAAAGGTCAACAACTCATTGACYCAAGTGGTCAAACCATCRACCTATTCAACGGTTTTTGGCCATTTTTTATTTTTTAATTATTTTTAACTTTTTAATTTTTTTGTCATGAGCCATCCGTTTGAACCGGACAGTCAAACCGTCAACCTAGAAACCGGTGGCCAGAACAGTTCCATTTCYGAGTCGTTTTTGAAACCATGATTAAAACAATTTAAAAAACTAATGTAAGGGCACCTGACATACACTTGTGCAAGTAAAGGTAAAGGTATAACATTATATAATCAAATTTAACTTGTATGACTTGCACTAAAATCAAGGCAAGTATCTATTTTATATAGTATAAATATTATATATTATGTCATAAAATGAAAAGTAATATATATATATATACATAATATTTTACATTTATATAAATTATAACATTTATTTTGAACATATATGATCGTCATCATCATTCAAACCTTGCCCTATCTATATGGGGTTGGTTATATTAATCTTGTTTCACCATTGCATTATGTTCAGTGCCATATTCATTATTAAATTAAGGGATAGGATTAGTTGAACACAATAGCTGTTCAGAAAGCTATGGAACCAATGATAATGCCAGAAAACCAATCATAAAATGCATGGGGACTAGAACCATTGAACCTCTCACTATGGGCCCCATGTATTTTATGATTGACATGGGGCATTATCATTGGTTTCACAACCTGATACACAACCATCATATTCAATTAATTTCAAAATTGTTTAAATCATTTATTACGTTCACCAAAGTCCTTTTTAGTTTGCCCCTAGTTCTTCTAGCCCCTTCAACTTGTAACAAATCACTTTTTCTAATAGTGTCCCAAGGTTCCTTCGTATGATCAAGGATTAAAGTATTAGTATCGGGTATCGTATCAGACCACTCATATTCGAATACAGATATGCTTTAGAAACGTATGGATATGAACGAAAAAAATATGGATATGTCGAAAAATGCATATAAATTCTATAAATATATTAATAACATTATTTTCAAGATCAAATTATCCATAATTAATGTATAGGTACATAGAAAATGTATATTCTAAATGTATATGTGAAGAAATATACTACAATTAATATAGTGAGATGCATAGAAATCATAAATTTTATTGATAATGTATCAGTCAAGAATCCTAGAACATATTATATATATTTTTCATAAATTAATACATGCACAAAGCTATTATTATGTTATTTTCGATTGAATTTCAAGGCACAAAACACATGCAACTATTATATGTGAATTACTATATCAATTATTTTTATAACGGAATGCATAAGAATCATAAAATTTTATTGATTGTATCAATCAAGAACCCTAGAACATATATATTATATATATTGTTTTACAAATTAATACATGCATAAAGCTATTATTATGTTATTTTCTACTGAATAACAAGGCACAAAACATATGCAACTATTATTTGTGAATTATTATATCAATTATTTTATATTTTACTATTTTTAATTTTTAATATTAACCAAAAGTCAACTAAAAATTAATTCTCAAAATATTTTTTATTTTTGTAAAAAATAAACACGTTATTATAAAATGTAATTAAAACTTTATTAAAATATATCAAATAAATTAAAATTTCTAAGATACACCTCATATGCAAATTCATAATTTTTAACTACTAAAATAATTATTCCATTATTAATATTTTTATTTCCATAAATTTTTGAGATAAAAAAATCATTTTTCGATATAAATGTAGATTAATGGATTTGACAAATTCAATTTATATTATATTCTCGAGGTTTTTATAAATAATATATAGTTTTATTTAGTTCAAATTAAAAAATTAATTAATAATTTATAAAATTTTATGATACATATCATGTTCAAATTTATAAATATTAATTACTAAAATAACTATTCTATTATTAATATCTTAATTCATATAAATTTCTTGATATTAAACAAATTTTCAATWTAAATGTGGATTTAAGAAATTATTTATTCTATTAGTTTATAAAATATTAGTTTTGAATATTATTATTTTTTTATTTTGTTGGAATTGTTAAACACAAATGTTATTTGTCCGCATTAGATCATTACATGTGGACACTAGAATAGAAAAAAATAATTTTATTTCATTAAACTTCATAAGATGAAAAYTRGCTTAGTGGATCAAGTGCGTGGATAAGTCTTTTAACGCTAAGGTGATTTGTGCATTTTTTTTACAAATAAACGTGTGAAAAACACGTCATTTTGTATTGGTGCATATACAGCACGATATTTAAATCCTAGCGTATGACTACAATTTTAGAACTGTCCTTCTTAGTTTACTTCCTGTTGCCGCACGGTTTGGCCGAGGGCAATGAGGTAAATTTACTCTTCAAGTTTCAAACGTTGTGCGAGGACCCCGAGGCTTCGGAAGAGGTTGACCGAAGCCGAGGACAATAAATCGAGGCGAGGACTATGGTAGCCGAGGACTACTCGCTAAGGCGAGATCCCTCTGAGGCACTGCAAGACAGAGAGTGTTAGAGGCCTCGAGGTGGATAAACGAGGCGGAGGCTCCGACGCTCAAGTTAGTACGAGGTGTGAAGCTGGGGAGAATGCGAGAGTGCTCCTAGAGTAAGTCCTCGGATGCACCAAATCTCCCAGAATGAATGCTTGGCAGGTAATGTGCGCACAGGAAGTAAATGAGTGAGTAAACGTTGGAGTTACTCTGTTCTAGCCCCTTTTCGGGGGCAGTTACCTCTTATTTATACTCGAGCGTGCTGGTGGTAGGTAGAGATGAGCGCCTCGGATGAGAGTCATACGAGGTCAGAGTACAGGCCCTGGTAGTACGTCGAATAGTTAAGTGATTGGCTCCATACGAGGGTGGCAGGGCTCTCTCCTACTGTGGCTGACATTAACAAGCATTAGTGGGTTGGGCCCTCTAGCCCTATGTGGGTTGGGCCAAGCTAACATACATCACTTGCCCCCCACTCCCGAGACCGAGGTGAGGCCTNTACGAGGGCGGCAGGGCTCTCGCCTACTATGGCTGACATTAGCAAGCATTAGTGGGTTGGGCCCTCTAGCCCTATGTGGGTTGGGCCAAGCTAACATACATCACTTGCCCCCCACTCCCGAGACCGAGGGGTGCCCTGCAGTGGTGTCATCTTCGCTATTCGTGTCGTCACTCTTTGGTTTGGAAGCACGAGTGATGCAGATTGGCCTGGCGGGGGTGTTCCATATCTCACACGAGCAAGTCGCCCTAGCAGGGCTACCGTGCAGGGGACGGCCACCCCAGGAACCCTATGTTTGCCTGGTTGAACGGTCCGTCCGGTGGTCCGCTGCGAGCGGGTCTTTCAGTTCGCTCGGCGGGTTGCTACGGGCGGTCTCTGCGGCTCACCCGACGTCATTTCGCCTTCCGAGGGTATACGCTAGGAGGTACAGTGAGACTGGTTCGCAGGAGCGGGGGGCTCCTGTGTCCATTGGATCTTCGTCAATTTGAACCATCGCTTTGAGCGTCGTTTTGTTTTCCAAGGG